>JAOBSW010001139.1:0-155384 GCA_026214975.1 Gentiana macrophylla
CAGGATCGGGAGATTATTCGACTTTGTGCGAGAGAGGAGGAGGCGAGCAGAGCAACCACGTGGTGACGGGTAATTTCCTGGTTAACTCTTTTTTTTATCCTATATACTTTTTGATTTGGGTGCATCATGTTCCTTTGTAGCAAGTTCGCATGTTTTGAGGTTTGGCAAAGCTACATTTGAGGTGATTGACAGTAAGTTTATGCAACCGTCAGGAGAGTTAGTGCCATGCTCTAAGTTGTATAGAGACGTACCGTTAGTGATTATGGGAGTCAACTTGTCGGTTGACTTGATCGAGTTCCCCCTCGAGAACTTCGACGTTATTTTGGGTATGGATTGGTTGAACCGGCATAAAGCCAAAATTATTTGTGAGCGAAGAAGGTGACTTTGAGAGGCCACAAAGGGGTGCGAGTATCTTACAAGGGATTTGTGGATAAACCTAATGTGAAGATCATTTCGGTGGTGACTTTGAGATCTCTCGTCAAGAAAGGGTACCCGTTGTTTATGTGTCACGTACATGATGTAAGCACAGGGGATCCTAAAATAACGGACATTGATGTAGTCCGTGATTTTGAGGATGTATTCCCGGATGAGATACCAGGTATGCCACCCTAGAGGGAGGTAGAGTTTGCTGTGGAGTTGATGCCCGGGACCAGACCAATATCGAAAGCACCTTATCGTATGGCACCTAAAGAATTAGCAGAATTGAAGGTACAATTGGAAGAACTACTCGATAAGGGGTACATCCGACCGAGTGTGTCACCTTGGGGAGCACCGGTATTATTTGTGAAGAAGAAAGACGGTAGTTTGCGACTGTGTATTGATTACCGAGAGCTGAACAACGTGACAGTGAAGAACAAGTATCCATTACCGAGGATCGATGATTTGTACGATCAACTACGGGGGGCAGGTATTTTCTCGAAGATTGATTTGCGATCAGGGTATCACCAGTTGAGGGTAGTAGATGCGGATATTCCAAAAACCGCATTTCGTACCAGGTACGGGCATTATGAGTTCACGGTCATGCCTTTCGGATTGACCAACGCACCAGCAGTTTTCATGGATCTGATGAACCGTGTGTTCAGACCCTACTTAGACCAGTTTGTAGTAGTTTTTATTGATGACATCTTAGTCTACTCTAAGACTAAGGAAGAACATGCCAAACACCTGAGGCTCGTATTACAGATTTTACGGGGAAAACAGTTGTACGCGAAACTGTCCAATTGTGAATTATGGTTGGAAAGAGTAGCATTATTGGGGCACATTGTCTCGAAAGACGGCGTATCCGTTGATCCAAGCAAGGTAGAGGTAGTGGCGAAATGGCTAGCACCTAAGTACGTTACAGAAATTCGAAGTTTCTTGGGTTTAGATGGATATTATCGGCGGTTTGTAAAAGACTTTTCCATGATTGCAAGGCCGATGATTGCGTTGATGCAGAAAGAGAACCGATTTAAGTGGGATGACAATGGTGAGAGGGCGTTCCAACTACTTAAGGAACGGTTGACTAGAGCTCCGGTGTTAGAATTACCTGATGGGAATGAGGACAACGAGGTTTATACTGATGCAGCGAAGAATGGCCTGGGTTGTGTGCTGATGCAACGGAGGCGAGTGATCGCGTATGCATCAAGGCAGCTTAAGCCGTATGAGAGTAACTACCCGACTCACGACTTAGAGTTGGCAGCTGTGGTCTTCGCATTGAAGATATGGCGACACTACCTGTATGGGATAACATTCAAGGTATTCTCATATCACAAGAGTCTGAAGTACATATTTACACAGAAGGAGCTCAATATGCGTCAGAGGCGTTGGTTGGAGTTAATTAAAGATTATGACATGGAAATCCAATACCACGAAGGGAAGGCCAATGTAGTGGCGGACGCTTTGAGTCGGAAGTCGATTCATTCCTTGTGCGAGGAAGTAGCTCGGATCAGATTGCGAGAAGAGTTGGACCGTATGGATATTTGTGTCATCCAGAAAGGCAGAGATAAAAGCGACTTCGTCTTGCAACCCGAGTTGTATGCTGAGATCCGGGTGAGACAAGTGGGCGACAAGGTAATAGAGGCAAAGAAGCCAAGATTGGTACATATGGGGCAACTGATTTTACGTTGCACGAGGATGGTAGTATTCGGTTTAAGGGTCGGTGGTGTGTACCAGCCGACAAAGAACTCAAGGGGCGGATCTTGAGTGAGGCTCATAATATGCCTTATTCTGAAGTAGCAGAGTTTGTGTCAAAGTGTTTGACCTGTCAGAAGGTCAAGATTGAACATCGACGTCCGCAGGGTACGCTTCAGCCACTGGATGTGCCAGTTTGGAAGTGGGATTCTATCACCATGGATTTTGTAAGCGGACTACCGAGGAGTCCTAAAGGGAATAATATGATTTGGGTCATTGTGGATAAATTGACAAAAACGGCGCATTTCATTCCGATGAAAGACACTTGGAGTAAGACGGAATTGGCCATGGCATACCGGAGGAATATTGTGAGACTGCATGGTATACCCAACAGTATTGTGTCAGATAGAGATGCGAGATTCATATCTCGGTTTTGGCAGGAGCTACAGACAGCCTTGGGGACGGAACTGCGGATGAGTACAGCTTTTCACCCTGCTACCGATGGTCAGATAGAGAGGACCATACAAACTTTGGAGGACATGCTGAGAGCATGCGTATTAGAGTTCAAGGGCTCTTGGGAAGAAAATCTCGATCTATTGAGTTTTCATTCAACAAAAGCTATCACGCCGGTATTAAGATGGCACCTTTTGAGGCACTTTATGGTAGGAAGTGCAAGAGTCCGGTTTGTTGGGATGATTCGTCCGAGGCAGTGGTCTTGGGACCGCAGATGATCGAGGATACGATTAAGCAGGTACAGATAATCCGAGAAAAGATGAAGGCTGCCCAAGATAGGCAGAAGAGTTATGCGGATTTACATCGCCGGGATATTGAATTCGCCGTGGGCGATAAGGTATTACTACGTGTATCACCAACCAGAGGAGCGATGCGTTTTGGCAAGAAAGGGAAGTTGAGTCCCAAGTACGTGGGGCCATATGAGATCTTGGACCGCATAGGTGAAGTGGCATATCGGCTAGCTTTACCACCGGCGTTGGATAAAGTGCATAATGTGTTTCACGTATCTCATTTGCAAGAAGTACGTGAGTGATCCTTCTCACGTAATCGAACCAGAGGTCATTGAGCTAGATCAGTCTTTGACTTACGAGGAAGTACCGGTAAAGATTTTAGATACCAAGGTACGAAAAACAAGGGGACGTGAGGTTAGCATCGTCAAGGTTTTATGGTCTAACCATGCCACCGAGGAGGCGACATGGGAAGCTGAGGATGCTATGCGACAGAAGTACCCGCATTTGATCTCTTAAGGTATGCAATCTTCAAACATTGTTCGTAAAATCCTTTTGCTTATCTTCGGGGACGAATGGTGTTTTAAGGGGGGGGATAACGCCCGGTACGAACCCGATCTTCGAGGACGAAGTTTTGCCTTAAGGGGGGAGGATGTAACATCCCGAAATTTTGGCTTTCTAACTAATCGGTGAAGGATTCAATTTTAGGAGATTATTTGATTATTAATTGAATGGAAGAGTTAATTAATAATTAAATAAAGGATTTTTATAATTCTTTAATTCTCCTTAATTAAAATAAAAGAAAAGATTTCTCCAAATCCCTTATTTTGGCAATTAAAATGATTTCTAATCCTTTTCCCCAAAAGAGCAGCGTGAAACCCAAAACCATTCCCCCTTGCCGCCGACTTTCTTGTGAGGAAGAAGGAGAGAAAAATTTATCCTTGGTGTTGAGGAATTCGCCGTCGTCGTCGTCGGTAAGCATCATTTTTTTTCCTACAAATCGAGCATGATGATCGGCCGGCCAATGGCCATGGCCGATCCATTTATGCGTTTGGAGGGGGTGGTTTGAATCTTGGGTTCTACCTTTGTGATTCACTAGAATTGTGTGGTGATTAATGCCCTTCGTTCTTTTTATAGATTCGGGCTTCGTAGAGGATCGATTCTAGTTTGGTAGCAATAAGGTTTTCAAGAAGTGCAACGTTACCGGTAAGAATATTTCCATGGTCTGCGTTTACGCTTGTTCGTCATGAGTTTTAAATAACATTTTGGGGCTGAAAATGCAACATTGGTTTATGGTTATGTTAGTATATGTAGTGGCAGATATATGTGAGAAGTTACTATGATTTTCATAATAGTCTTGGTCATGGAAAGACGTCCCAAACATGTATGTACAAAGCTGCAAATCTGTGTTAATGGTATCGTTGTATGATAATGTAATTGGGGTTATGTTGGGAAAAGGATTTTGAGATGTTAAGCACCCATAGTAGTGTGTTTTCACTTTGGTTAAAGTCTATAGATGATATGGTATTTTGTATCATGAAGTTCTCTGTGCTGCATCGGTTGTTTATTGCTGGTGTTGGTTGTGAATCGAGGTGAAAATCGTATTGAGGGGTCTAGGGTTCTAGTTGAAACCCAGGCTGGACGAGCGTCTAATTCATGTGGACGGGCGTCTGCCTTGGGTACATTTCAGACGGGCATCTGGATCATCTGGACGGGCGTCTGAGGTGTTAAAATTGATTCAGGATGTAATAGTTTTTGGTGGACGGGTGTCTGGATTATCTGGACGGGCGTCCGAGTTGTTAAATTTGATTCAGGATGTAACAGTTTTTGGTGGACGAGCGTCTGAGTTCTGGGACGGGCGTCCAGTAGAGTTTTTGGACGGACGTCCAGCCTTCCAAACGGGCGTCCAGTTTGTTTTGTCTCCTTTCCTTGTTGGTTGTTGTTCAACCTTATGAACAAGTGTTGGAAGTCATGTTTGATGATTCAGGGATATTGACATCACTGTGGGAATTGGATTTTAGGCATTGAAGTTTGTAGACCTATAGTGGTTGGGCCGGATAGGGTAGCACCCAAAGCCGGGAACCCGGGAAGGTTTCCTTACGACTTCAATGACCTTAACGTATTTGGGGAGTTGCAGACATTGGTATGGTCGGGCCCGGATATGGTAGCACCCGAAGCCGGGATCCCGGGAAGGTTTCCTTGCACCCCAGTACGCGATGGTCCATTTAATTAATGGTACCATTGGATGACCTTTAGGATCCTCCTCTTTAGGGGTTTACCCTTTTGAGGGATGTGCACATTCGGGACCTTTAGGTATAGATAGTTGTGATGTTTTGTTTTTTTTTTCATGGGTTGGTTTTTGGAATATGGTTGGAAAGTTTTACTCAACTTTTAGTATTCTGTTTTATATATACTAAATATATTCTTACTCAACTTTATAGTTGACGTTTTTACTTTTGGTTGACCCTGCTATGATCCGTTTATGGGAGGCGATTCTTAGCAGTGTTTTCTTTGGATGATTGCTTATTCTTTGGGATGTCACGGGGTTTGAGAGCCACGTAGTCGCGATCTTATATTTCCATTTTCTTGAATTTTGAAACTTTAAGATTTTATGACGTTTCGTGATATTTTCATTTTCTTCAGAAGATTGCACTTAATTTAACATTTCTTTTTATATAATGAATGGTGGATGTTTATTTCTCTATCGTGGAATGTTGGATATTACTGCCACGACTGTGTGTCGTGAGGGTGGCACCGTGGTGACCAATACCGGCGGCCGACGGGATTGGAAATCGGGGTGTTACAGAACCTGCCACTAGAAAGCCATCTATGCCATATGAGAAGGCATCGAAGAAGGACAAAGTAGATGCTAACTTCAAAAAGGTGCAAAACTATTTTCAGTGGAAGTTTGGATTCTACAAGAAACAGAAACCAGCTGCTGATCCGATGAGTTGATTTGAAGAATGGGCGTTTGAGCAGCTGGGTGTGGACAGCCTGTTGGATTTGTTAGACACTAGCATGCTGCAATCCAGGCTGATGGATCTTTTGGATGAAGGAAATAAAATTGGAGGAATCATGTTCAGAGATCCAAAGTACACACCAGAAAGTGATTCATCAGATTCTGATGATGATTCCCCCATGTTTCCTGGGGAGACCAGTGGAGTGGCTAAAGAAACAACAATTGAAGCTGCAAGATCTCACCATGGATGATCTGGAGGCATTGATCAATAAAGGAGTTAATCTAAGTGCTGGTAGGCTAGCTGATAAATCTGTTACATTACATGTTGTTGAGCCTACTGCACATACTGAAGCTGAACAGAGTGAGGATTTGGATGGAGAGAAGGTTACTGATTATAGTGAACCTAGTGCCAGCTCAGAAGAATCTATTGAATATCAAGATGGATTTGACTTTGAGGGCATTCTTACTAAAACTGCCATCATCCTGCACAAGATTGGTCATGCTGAAGGATTTCAAGTGGATAATGAGGCTATATTCAATCCACAAAGAGCTGAAGAGGAGGTACAGGTTGTTGAGTTACAAACATTACCTAGACACAGGTTGGAACAGGAGGTACATGTTGTTGAGTCTCAAACAGCACCTGAACAAAGGTTGGAACCTATTTTGGGTATGGAGGATACCCCTGTTGCTGCAGAGGCTGCTGTAGTGGAGCCTACTGGAGACAAGACCACCGAAGGGAATGATGGTCAGCAGACTGCTGTTAATATGGATGAGCAGCTGCTAGACTATGACTTTAGTGATGAGGAGTTCCAAATGCCTGAAGAAGAAAATATTGATGTTGATCCCCCACAGGCATTTGTTCCTATCTTTGAAGAACCAGCTCTTGATCCTATCTTGGAAGAATATCAAGGACCTAATCCTACTGGATTGGATAAGAGTTGGGCATTGGTTGTGAGCAATCAGAGGCCACAATACAATGTTGAGGAGCCTCGATGAGAGGCTTGGTGGAAGAATGAGTGTGAGATACAGTAGAATTTTTGAATGAGTTAAGGACTGTGAGGCATGATATGCAATGATTAAGAACTCAACTGGATAGACAGGAAGAAAGATTTGAAGAATCGATGAAATGGTGAATGAAAGCAGACAATCATCTGGTACACATTGCTTCAAACTTCACATCTACCCAAAATCTCGTGAATGATCCGATACTAGATGTGAGGGAATCAAGGTTGGAAATACCGAAAGAGAAGTTTCGAAAGACCAACTTATATCCATTCATCGGAAACTTGACAAGCTTGTTTGAAACACCTAAGCCTCACGAGGTTTGCTAGAACATCTCAACTCTTTGGATTGGATCCTAAAGTTCTTGAGAGGATCAATCTACTGGAAGAAACTTTGCATCCAGATTACTGCGGTTGACACAATAATCGAAATTATGGAAGGGCAATCGAATAATCTGGTTATCTCACGGTGAGAGTGTTCATGGCCTAATGTCCCGGTTTGTTGATGATGTCACTAAGGGGAAGAGGGCTAAAGCAGAAGAAAGACAAGAGGCCGCAAGACTCTTTGCAAAGAAAAGATGGGAGGATGAGACTAATGCTTACAGACAACCTACACCTGGCAGAGTTCAACTTACTGATGATCTCTTCAGACAATACAAGAAAGAATACTATAACAGGAGGAAACCTTATCATGACAAGGGATATCATGAAGGTTTAAACTCTTTCTTGGGATTGAAATTTTGGGAAGCAAGAGTCAAAGCCTTAAGGGCAACTTACAGAGGTGGAAGAGGTGGAAGAAGTGGCAGAGGTGATAGGAACTTGCCTATCACAAAAGCAAAGGACTCACTTGATGAATTCAAGGAACTTTACATGAAGTTTAGATTCAGAGTGAATGAAATTAATCTTCTCCTGCCTGAAGCATGGAAATGATGGAAAGAGGTCAATCCCTACATTGATTTTACACTGATTGAAAATGAATGGATGAGGGATATGATAGCAGAAATCAGGGCCTATCAAGAACAAGTGGAGAAGGCCAGACAAGAAAGAGAAAGAAGACAGTAGATCAGCACACTTTAACTGCATTTTGTTTTCTTGATTCTAGATTTGTAATATCTTTGAACAAATGTTTATAATGAAAGATGACTATATTTGTTCTGTTTTTGTTTTTATCTTTTTGCTTTGCTGTTAGGTGAGGGTAGTGGCATCATCACCAAAAATGGGGAAATTGTTGGACTTATTTCTATGTTTTGATGATGAGTGTCAGACTAGCTGTTATAGTGCAAAGGCAAAAAGATGTCTAGATCAAATGTATAGGTTTATTAAAGTTTGATTTATGAATAGGTTTGATCAAACAAGCACTGTAAAGGGCTGCTGATTTATATCAGCAGACTGATTCATATCAGTAGGGTAGATAGGTCGATGAGACTAGTCTAGAACCTCGCCAAGACCCGAAGGTGAGGTTCAAACTCGATTCTGAAGGCTAAGGGATCAAACTTAGTAATTTAAGTCAAGGATATAGAATCGGAATTTAGGCAAGTCTGTGATGACCTAAACTGATTACATATACCTTGTGTTGAAGGTCTAAGTTCCACAAGTTGGATGATGTTTGGAACTTGGTTATAATTAAAAAGGTGTAATCTAACTTCACAAATAAAAGTTAGATAAAAGAAATCAGCTGCATTGTATTTTATACACAGCAAATTGCAGTTCAGCAGACTGATAGGTATCTCAGCAGACTGATGAACCTGCTGATAATATACTTCGGTTAATTCTAGATTATATTGGAAGATTACATGGATAAGGACAACCAACTACCTCTGACTAATCAAAGAAATCAAAGGCTGAGATTAAAAGAACGTTGGGATGATTCAGATCTTTATCCAATGGTTATAAGTCAAAGGGTGGATAGACTGCACTGTCAAAAAGGAGTTCTGACAGTGTCAGTCCTATGAATAGTGACAGAATGCAAATCAGATGGGACAAAAACAAGGAACGGTTACATTTGAATTTCAAATACAAGTCACATGCATTCTTGCCTATAAATAGAGGGCTTTCAACTCAGAAACAAGATGATGAAAACTAATAGACTTTGAAGAGATATTTTTGAGCTGAAAAACACCCTACTGAACTTACTGAACTTAAAGCTACTGATCCAGAGAAATTCTTCAAGTGTATTCTGCATTCAAGCTACATCATGTATACACACTTGAAGCCTGCAAGCTGCTGATTATATCATCCTAATCAAGCTGCTGCATCTGAATCCTTTATTTGATTCAATCTTTATTTTATAAAGAACCTGCTGAAGATAGTGAAGCACAGCTGTGTGAAAGACTGTTGTTTGTGGTGGAGCTGGTGAAGAGGAAATTCTACCCTTCAAGGACCAGTGGAAGACTCAGGAGCAGCAATCCTACCTGTTCCCAGTTTTCAGTTTGTGAAGCCATAGTTATTGGTGAAGGACAACCAACCTTAGGAATCTTTGTAAAAGCTACATCAAAGATCTCTAGTGAATTTCCTCCAACATCACAGGAGAAGAGTGGACTGACAGGATTACACCACCTGGAACCACTATAAAATCTGACTACTTACTTTCAGCATTTACATTTCGCACTTAGTTTATTTTACACATCAACCCTCATGAATCTAGCAAATCGAAATCACACACTTGCACTACTGAGTATCTAATACTTAGTATCATATTTAACAACAAGTATTAAGGCTTAATTTTGATATAATTCCACTGCACAAATTCAGCAAACTCAACTATCGATGAGACTCATTGTTTATTAGCATGCTCTCGAGGTATCAAGCAGATCATCAAGTATCACAGATCGAAGTTGCAGAATTTGTTAACTCCAAAAGTTTTAAGTGTTAAGTTTATTCACCCCACCCCCTCTAAACTTAACCAAAGCCTTTTCAAGGGACCAACAGATACCAACCGTGACGCCCCTGCCCCGGATACCGAGTTCCTATCCGGAAAACAACGTCTGGCATGCATATAATTAAAATTTAATCTAATTATACTCGTAAGCCTTACGTAAGCAGACATCACAGAACAAGCGGAAGGTAAAACACCCAAAATCCGTTTAAGAACACCCTTTACCTTTAATTCGGTAAGAAAGCGATCCTAAAAGCGATTCAGCAAAAGTTTCTTTCGTTTCCTTGAATTCAACGAACAATCTATGAATTAAAAATATGACACTACAATTACTATCACTCTCTATATCAATTAATGTAACGCCCCGTTCCCGGACACCGAGTCCTTATCCGGAAATCGAAATGTTCGGCACGCATAATATTAAATAAATAATATTACACGTAAGCCTCTACTACGTCGTATCAAATGAAAGCAAATGGAAGCTAAAAAGACTCGGGTAATTTTTCAAATAACCAAGAATAGAAATAAAGAACTAAAGAGGAAATGTAATATTATTACATCCAAAACGAAACCAACGAATCCAAATCTTTACGAATTTCAAAAACTAAAAGGAAACTACAGAATCCAATAATAATCCAAGTCTAAGGCATAAATGAAATAAATGATAAACAAGGTCTTCAACTCCGGCGTCCTCAAACGTCGTCATCAAAGTCCTCGTCAAAGTCTTGACTAACCTGTTCGTCTTCTCTCCCCAAACACATAAATAAACATGCATTTGAGGTAAGTACAAAGTACAAAGTAAGAAGTAGAAGCAACAATTTAATTAAGGTTATTATTAAAAGATTATCTTGGTGAGACCGACTCAATCTAGGGTTCACTTCATGCCCATCGACACGTCATGACTATACGTTTCTAACTTAGCTTATCTTTGTTACACCATTATTCAAGGACACAATGCATGGTGAAAATTCCACCACGAGATATACTTGCCAACTACGGTGATTAGCACCGGTAGTCCCGGGATCTCCCCAGTATGCATATACGTTCGATGGATTTCCTCCACTACCCTTCAGCCTTTTGAGCCAGTAGTGTTGTCCACCTTTTACGAACGTATCACATCGCCGATTTGAATCAGTGCCTAACCAAGAATAGATGACGTTTTATCTTTTATCTACACATATGTAATTATTAAATGTGAATTAACTAGTCACCTAAGTGTTTTCTGAATAAAATCTCACCTTATCAGCTCTACTCCCTCACTTAGACAACTAGACATCACATCCTATCAATTACACAGACATTGATGAACTCTAGTTCATCAAAGCACAAGCCCTTTCATGCCCTTCCGACGGATCCGAACTTCAACTCCCTTTAAGAGTATATTCGGTGTTTTAACTGAACGAATCGGAAGTTCAATCGAAGCTTGTTCATATTTTAATGAATGTTATCATATTAGGATTAAGGGTTTAAAATAGTGAAAACATGATTATGAAGCCTGAAAACCAACCTAAAATGCTAAAACAGTATAAACAAAGTAAAACAGGCCAGACGCCCGTCGACATCCTATGGACGCCCGTCCGTAACCAAACGCCTGTCCACTAACCTCGGATGCCCGTCCATCTAAAACAGCTACATCTTGAATCAAAATTCTAACCTCAAACGCCCGTCTGCCTATTTCAGACGCCCGTCTGAGTTACTAAGGTCCCGGACGCCCGTCTGCCTAGGTGCAGACGCCCGTCCGACTGGGTTTTTCCCAAAACGCTAAAATCTTCGCAACTCGATTTCTGAATCGTTTCTATCCTAATTACCCTCGTTTTCAACTCAAAAAAACGTGGAAAACATATCTAAACATCTATGATCCTTGATCAACGAAAAAGCATAAATTTCTTGTATCTACGCATCATAAAACTTGATCTAAACCTCAATAACAATAATTAGAATTGTAGGAAGAGCCTCTTACCTTTTACACATCAAATTCCTACTCCAAACCATAGAAAACAGCAGCAAAACTGATCCTTTTCTGCAGGAAAACATGTGTGATAAATCCAAACTTAGATTAGATTGAATCACACGCTTCTAAACGACAAAAACTATGAATTGATGAGTTTGCACCCATCAAACTAGATGGTGAACTGAATTAGGGCTTAATCATACCTTAACAAAGCTTCAACTTTTTGATGTCACAACGTTGCTCTCTTCACAACGATTCCGGTGCTCGACTCTGATCTGAAAACCGTCAAGAATTGACTTAGAACCGATGACAACAATCCCTCAGCCCTAATTATTGCACACACACACACACACACAGAGATGAGTTTTGGAGGTGGAAAGTCTGATTAAAAGATTATGGGGCTGATTAGGTTGATTTTTCTTTAAATAGGGAAAAATCCCAATATTACCTAATTTCCATGATTTTCCATAATCACCCTTATTAAATCATATTTTCTTCCTTAAATATTTATATATATATGTCGAAAATACATACATAAATACCCAAAATATTAAACTCCTAATAAAAGGAACCGAACCCAATATTTCATTTTTGCAAAATGACACGTCTGCCCTTTCCCGAAAATCGGAATATTACATTATTCCCCCCTTAAAGGAGTTTCATCCTCGAAACGTAGAACATACCTGGTAAGTCCATAAAATTCTGGAAACTCGCTGATCATATCGTCCTCAACTTCCCAAGTAGCTTTATCCGGTGAATGGTTGCTCCATTGCACCAAAACCAAAGGAATCAACCGTCTCTTAATCATATTCTCTTTCCTGTCCAAAATTCCGATCGGTGTCTCATCATACGAAAGATTGTCTTGAAGAATCTCCGGATCAACCGTAGCCTCAACATCTGTCTTGGTCAAACACTTCTTCAGCTTCGAAACATGAAACACATTGTGGACTCTTGACATGGATTCCGGTAACTTAAGCTTATAAGCCAACAATCCAACTCTTTCTAGAATCTCAAAAGGTCCAACGTACCTAGGGCTTAGCTTTCCCTTTTGTCCAAAACGTTTCACTCCCTTCATTGGTGAAGCTCGTAGGTAAACTCTTTCACCAACTTCAAACTCTAAAGGTCTCCTTCTAACATCTGCCCAACTCTTCTGTCTATCTTGAGCCGCCTTCAAATTCTTCTTAACCAACTGAACTCTCTCTTTAGCTTGCTCAACCAATTCCGGCCCGGTGATTTGTCTTTCCCCGACTTCATCCCAAAACAACGGCGTTCTACATCTTCTTCCATACAATGCTTCAAACGGTGGCATGCCTTTACTTGCATGATAACTGTTATTATAGGCAAACTCCGCTACCGGTAGGTAATCATCCCATGATCCGCCTGTTAGGAAATCACTAGTTTAATGCAGCGGAATTTAAAATTTGATTTCCTTTTTCTAGATCGTTCTTCGTTTAATGCAATAAACACGTTAAGTAGTTTGACGGTTATACCTTAGATGATCTACAAGATCGTCGCTTTGACCGCCAACGGAGAGTAGTTCAATGCGCAAGCCGTCCACGCGTCCGGCCTCTATCGCTAATCCACACGAACCCCTTGCTGGAATCCTCCTTGGATTGCTATCGGAAAAACTCCGGCTGCTAGACCGGACCTTTTCTTCCCCACAAACTCACTATGGAGAGCTCTCTATTTTACACAAGAATTATGAACTCTTGCAATTATGATGTACAAAAGAGCTTGACACCCACTTCCCTTTTATGTAGGAGGAGGTGGCGCCCATATGTAGTGTGGAGGAGAAGAAAACCTTTTCTAATAAAATAAGGAAAATCAACTAGATTGATTTATCTCTTTAATTATAATTTATTTTGTCAATATCATATATTGATTATAATTATCTTATTACCATAAATCTATTTATCAAAATCAATTAATATCCTATATTAATATTATGGCAATATTTATTAATTAAAGTGCACAATCCAAGTGTATCTCATATACTCAAAAGTGGCGCCCATTAGTCAACAAATTGACTTTCGGAATATTCTTTAATTAATATAATTTATATATAATTAATATCTTGTATTTTATTTATTCATAATAAATAAATACCACCATATTAATTTACCACTATAACCTTTATAGTCTAGAGATAAACTTTCCTTATTTGGTTATCAACTATAACCGCATTTTAATCCGACTCGATGTTCATATGTGTGTGACCCGATAGGCTTCGAATATGTTGGCCGTGAGCGTAAAGTGCAATTTACCAAAATGCCCTTCATACCTAACGATCACGGGATAGCGTCTAGCAACACACCGTGACCCCAATCATCGGAAGAGTCAAAAGCAATGACTACTACCTTTCATGTGAAGCGATTACCGTGTAACTTACAATCCTATCATTTGTAATAATATCCATACGATCGTATCTCGAAAGTGTCAATACATTGACGATCGTATCTTATAATCTGGATATCATGCTCTCTCGGAATAACACATTTACTCCCACTTTGCAAAGATTCTCGAGAGCTAGACATTCCTTATAAGAAGGCCATTTCGGATATTCGATCCCAATCATAGGATACGCGATTCCCGGACGACCAATCATGTATACTCCGCATGCTTCAATATCATACCCAATCACTACCGCATGATCGCCCCGTTGTTAGGAGAAATCTCAATAGTGTCAAAGCATGACAATCCACACCGTGATGCCATGAAGACTCCGGTCAAAAGGATAATTACACAACCGCCACATAGTGTGACACTTAATGTAAGTGGGTCAGTTTAACGTACGCATTCTCTAATACACGTCCACGTATAGTCCAAGTGTCTCTACACTTCGATAGACGAGATCTATCCCTACCTTCTAAAAGACGAAAACCAGGAACATATCCCTAGTACGTCTCAAGTACTTAAGGATATTCTTGAGTGACCATGAATGACCATCATTGGATTGGTGGTACCTACTAGTCATACTAAGAGGGTGCGAGACGCCCGGTCTTGTGCATAACATGGCATACATGATAGACCCGATTGCCGAAGCATAAGGGACTTTACTCATTTGTGCCCTTTCCTCCCTCTGTCTTAGGACTCATTCCTTTGACCCCACCCATGTGACATGGGCAAAGCAATCCTTTCTTGATCGCTCCATCTTTGAATCTCTTCAAGATCTTGTCTATGTAGGTGGATTGCGACAGACCAAGCAACCTTTTAGATCTATCTCTATAGATCTTTATTCCTAGAATATAGGCCGCCTCACCCAAGTCCTTCATTGAGAAGTTCTTGGATAACCAATCTTTGACTGATTGTAACATAGGCACATCATTCCCTATGAGCAATATGTCATCTACATAAAGCACTAAGAACACAATGGCACTCCCACTAACCTTCTTGTAAACACAGGGCTCATCTTCATTCTTGATGAAATCAAACTGTTTGATTATCTCATCAAAGCGAAGATTCTAACTCCGAGAAGCTTGCTTTAATCCATAAATGGATCTTTGCGGTTTACACACCATCCTGGCGTCATTGGTTGTGAAACCTCAGTCGTGTGTCATATACACTTCCTCGCATGAGTTCCCGTTAAGGAAAGTTGTTTTCACATCCATCCGCCGATTTCGTAATCATGGTATCTTTGCAATAGCGAGCAAAATTCTAATGGATTTTAACATGGCAACAAAGCGAGAAGGTTTCATCATAGTCAACTCCTTGTCTTTGCTTATAACCTTTTGCCACCAACCTAGCCTTTGTAGGTGGTCACGTTACCGTCCATGTCGGTCTTTCTCTTAAAGACCCATTTACACCCTATGGGAACTATTCCTCAGCGGATCAACTAAGTTCCAAACTTGGTTGTCTTTCATGGATTCCATTTCGAGTTCATGGCTTCTAGCCATTTCTCTTTGTCATGCCTTAATAGCACTTCCTCATAAGTTCTAGGGTCCTCATCTTCCATGAGATACACGCTGTGTACCTTCGGGTTCACGGCGTTCCTCGGTGGATCTTCGAGGTGCTAGTGTGTCCACGGTAGAGGTGGTGTCACATCTGTGTGTGGCAAGTCCTCTACTTCCATCAACCGACTATTATCCGTAAGTGGCTCTCGAATTTCTTCAAGATCAATTTTACTCCCCATCGACCCTATCCAAAATAAACTCTTTCTCCGAGAAAGTGGCCGACCCCGGCAACAAACACCTTTGTACCTCGGGATGGAAAAATTGGTACCCTTTGGTTTCTAGGATATCCCACAAATAGACATTTGTCAGACTTGGGCTCTAATTTGTCAGGCATCATCCGCTTCACGTAAGTCGGACAACCCCAAGGTTTTAGATGACCTAGGCTCGGTTTTCTCTTAGTCCATACCTCGTATGGCGTAAAGTCAACCGTCTTTGATGGAACTCGGTTCAGTGTATAGGATGCGGTTTCTAGAGCATACCCCAAAACGATTTTGGAAGAAGCTGCAGAGCTCATCATGGATCGTACCATGTCTAACAAGGTGCGGTTCCTCCTCTCTCGACACGCCATTCATCTCGTGGCGTTCCAGGAGGAGTCCATTCAGGTAGAATCCCATTCTCCTTCAAATAATCTTGAAACTCTCCATCTAGATATTCTCCGCCTCGATCGGATCGAAGTGTTTTGATTTCTTTACCTAGTTGTTTCTCCACCTCACTTCGAATTCCTTGAACTTTTCAAGGCTTGATTTAAACTTCATTAAGTATATATAACCATAGCGAGAATGGTCATCAGTGAAGGTGATAAAATAAGAGTATCCTCCTTTGGCTAGAATTGACATTGGGCCACACACATCAGTATGTATGAGCTCAAGAAATTCATTGGATCTTATCCCTTTGCCACTGAAAGGTGACTTTGTCATCTTGCCAAGTAAACAAGCTTCGCATACGTCAAACGATTCGTAATCGAATTGATCCAACATTCCATCTTTATGGAGCTTGGAAATGCGATTCTTATTTATATGGCCAAGTCTACAATGCCATAAGTAGGATTCATTCAAGTCATTTGTTTTGGCTTTCTTGTTATTTATATTAAGTACGTCAACATTCATATCTAATATGTAGAGACCATTGCTAAGTATGCCAAGATTCAGGAAAGATTCCATCACGTGAAAAAGAACAACATTTATTCTCAAACGTAAATGAAAACCATCAACATCTAATGCGGAAATAGAAATAATGCTCTTCGTGAAGAGCAGGAACAAAATAACATGATTATTGAGTTCTAGTACTAGCCCTTCGGGCAATGAAAGAAAATAAACTCCTACGGCCCGCAAAGAACACTTGCTCCATTTCCAACGCGTGAGGTCCACCTCTCCTTTCCTCAGATCTCTAGTTCTTCTTAGTGCTCGCATATTCGTACAAATATGAGAACCACAACCGAGATCTAATACCCAAAGTGGTTAGACTTAGAAGAAGCAATATTGATCTCAATCATAAATATACACGAAGTCAAAGAATCGAATGCTTCTTCTTGATACTCAAGAAGCCTTTGCGATTTCTCCTCCAATGTCCGGTCTCACCGCAATGGAAGCAAGCATCCTTGGATTTGTCTTTCGCTATCTTAGGCGTTGGCTTAAAGTGCACCTTTCTTCGCCTTCTTGGACTTCTTCGGGCTTTTGCCTTGCCCTTGCTCGAAGTGACCAAGCAACACTTGCTTTCCCTTCCCCCACAGTGCCCTCGCAGTCTTTAAAATGTTCAATAACTCCGCAAGGAGCAATCTATCTTGTTCATGTGATAGTTCATCACGAACTGCGAGAATGAATCAGGTAGAGATTGCAGAATCAAGTCAATACTCAACTCGCTCCAACTTGGCCCGATTTCCCAAGCCTCTCTATGTACCCGATCATTTTAAGCACGTGTGACCCCACAGCAGTCCCAGATGCCATCTTACAACTAAACAGGGCCTTCGAGACCTCGTACCTCTCAGTGCGGGACTGAGAAGCATAAAGTTCCTTCAGGTGGACCATGATAGAGTAGGCGTCCATAGACTCATGCTGTTTCTGCAGTTCAGGTGTCATAGAAGCAAGCATGATACATGTAGCATCAGTACTGTCAGAACAGTGCTTGTTGTACTTCTCGACAACATCTCGGCGGCGAAACCTCGCGGGCTTTTCCGGTAGGGCCTCGTCCAAGACATAGCCAATCTTCTCGTGCCTCAAAACGATTTTGAGGTTTCTTTCCCAATCGAGAAAATTTGTCTCGTCAAGCTTGTTTTCGATGATAAAACGAAGGTTCAATTTGTTTGACATTTTCTTCAACAATAAATAAAGATAGAATAAGTAAAGCTCATATATAAAAACCCTAAATTTGCACTTAATAAATCTATAAGGTTTTTACTCCCACTAGCCAACTATTCCCTATTGGCTTTCAAGAAAATAATTCCTTTAGTGGGCAAGATCCCATCGAACTATCCCGACCCCCAACTTTGGCTGATGGGCCGAAAATAATTAAACAGGTGGACAAAGATTTGTCGATCGTATCTTATACGATTCTTGTTGTTTGACTGATCAACTCTTTGACAATATTTCATCTTATGAAAAATAGCCAAACCCTTGCCTCTAAAATCCAAACGACCCGCTTTGGTGGTGGCGAGAGAATTCTTAGTCGAGTCTTAACCCCAATATTCATGAGATCTCTTTCGATCATATCTCAATAACGACGATATACCCGAGGTAGGTCAACCCCCGCTTTGGCTGGTGAGTTGGGTCCGAACAAGGGCTCTTCACCGTCGTTATAATATGGGGAGTCAATTCCGACTTGATTTTTTTTTTTTTTGATGTGGGAATAATTTTAAATTAATTCACTTAATTAATTTGGTTTAATTATGGTCTCATCTACTATGTGCATATTACTACGATATCATATAAAGTAAAACATACACAACATTCCGCGCATAAAATAACCGGTATGATCATGGACTTTTCCTAGGTGCGGTTTCGAATACAAACTGACGAAACCGCGGGTCACAAACTAAGGGTATCTGCAACCGCCAATAGGATCTTTATTGCTGTATGCCAATAAGTTCTTTATTTCTCCTTGGTCTTCAACTTCTTGCTCCATTCTTGTTACATAATAAATAATTACACCCGCCGCACACGGGGGAGAGCTCAGGGAATGGGATAAATGCAAAAAGTAAACTAGGTCACATTCTTCATAACGGCCTAGGACAATTTTTCAAAAACCAACATAAAGAAAACATTTCCATCTATCCTATTGGTCGAGTCCATGATCAATCGGGATCCATATAATCACATTATATCTACACATCTAATCCATACAATTTTTTCTTATGAAAAAGATTAAATTCTAATTTTAACTGCTCATGCGTCTTTATTTTATCACATCAAATAATTAAATAACTTTTAATTAATTATATGACTTAATCGAAAATTAAAATTAACATTTAATTTTAAAATTACTAAGTCTCTATTTGTTTCCTTTCCAAAAATAATTTTAGCTTAGGCCTGGCCACTTTCCAAAATCAAAATTTTGGAAGTGGCCTAGGCCTAGGCCTATTCCAAATCAAATATTTGAAAAGGCCTAGGCCTATTCCAAATCAAAATTTGGAAAGGACAAATTATTTTAGTCTAGGCCTGGCCACTTTCCAAAATCAAAATTTTGGAAGTGGCCTAGGCCTAGGCCTATTCCAAATCAAATATTTGGAAAGGCCAAATAGTTTTGGTTTAGGCCTGGCCACTTTCCAAAATCAAAATTTTTGAAGTGGCCTAGGCCTAGGCCTATTCCAAATCAAAATTTGGAAAGGCCAATATGCCATATGGTTTCCCAATGGTTCAAACTATTTGAACCATTGGTTGGCCATATGACACAACTAAACAAACGAGATATCTATGCACAATAAATATCACAAAACTAAAAAAAGGGTCGATCTCCCCCATTGGAAGATGACAGTCGACAGATGGCAGCCCTAGGGCCACCGCCGCCGCAGAGGGAGGGGGGCGCCGCCAGTCGGCCGACCCACCATGAACCCTAATTTTTTTTTCGTTTTAATGTTTCGTGATTTAAATCTTGCATCTATCGATTAAATACTACGCATTTAAATTATGCTTATTGCTTAAGCTCGAAGTCTGGCTCCGATACCACTGTTAGGAAATCACTAGTTTAACGCAGCGGAATTTAAAATTTGATTTCCTTTTTCTAGATCATTCTTCGTTTAATGCAATAAACACGTTAAGTAGTTTGACGGTTATACCTTAGATGATCTACAAGATCGTCGCTTTGACCTCCAACGGAGAGTAGTTCAATGCGCAAGCCGTCCACGCGTCCGGCCTCTATCGCTAATCCACACGAACCCCTTGCCGGAATCCTCCTTGGATTGCTATCGGAAAAACACCGGCTGCTAGACCGGACCTTTTCTTCCCTCACAAACTCACTATGGAGAGCTCTCTATTTTACACAAGAATTATGAACTATTGCAATTGTGATGTACAAAAGAGCTTGACACCCACTTCCCTTTTATAGAGGAGGTGGCGCCCCATATGTAGTGTGGAGGAGAAGAAAACCTTTTTCTAATAAAATAAGGAAAATCAACTAGATTGATTTATCTCTTTAATTATAATTTATTTTGTCAATATCATATATTGATTATAATTATCTTATTACCATAAATCTATTTATCAAAATCAATTAATATCCTATATTAATATTATGGCAATATTTATTAATTAAAGTGCACAATCCAAGTGTATCTCATATACTCAAAAGTGGCGCCCCATTAGTCAACAAATTGACTTTTGGAATATTCTTTAATTAATATAATTTATATATAATTAATATCTTGTATTTTATTTATTCATAATAAATAAATACCACCATATTAATTTACCACTATAACCTTTATAGTCTAGAGATAAACTTTCCTTATTTGGTTATCAACTATAACCGCATTTTAATCCGACTCGATGTTCATATGTGTGTGACCCGATAGGCTTCCGAATATGTTGGTCGTAGACACAAAGTGCAATTTACCAAAATGCCCTTCATACCTAACGATCACGGGATAGCGTCTAGCAACACACCGTGACCCCCAATCATCGGAAGAGTCAAAAGCAATGACTACTACCTTTCATGTGAAGATTACCGTGTAACTTACAATCCTATCATTTGTAATAATATCCATACGATCAGATCTCGAGTGTCAATACATTGACGATCGTATCTTATAATCTGGATATCATGCTCTCTCGAATAACACATTTACTCCCACTTTGCAAAGATTCTCGAGAGCTAGACATTCCTTATAAGAAGGCCATTTCGGATATTCGATCCCAATCATAGGATACGCGATTCCCGGATGACCAATCATGTATACTCCGCATGCTTCAATATCATACCCAATCACTACCGCATGATCGCCCCGTGGTTAGGAGAAATCTCAATAGTGTCAAAGCATGACAATCCACACCGTGATGCCATGAAGACTCCGGTCAAAAGGATAATTACACAACCGCCACAAAGTGTGACACTTAATGTAAGTGGGTCAGTCTAACGTACGTATTCTCTAATACACGTCCACGTACAGTCCAAGTGTCTCTACACTTCGATAGACGAGATCTATCCCTACCTTCTAAACGATAGAAGACATCCAATACATGCGAGTCTGATTATACTATCAATGTCCCATTTGATAATACATAAGACTAGAGACATTTAATTACCAACCTTGTCATAGCGATCAGAGATCTCATCAACCATAATCACTATCATGGTTTCTCTATCACAGATTGATACTAGGGACGTTACTATATATGTACAAAAATAATATGAAGATAAACAATATATAATAACATAAGTGCTTTTATTAATCATAATAAAGTTATTACATGAACTAAATAGACTGTAAACGACCCGACCCGGTCGGATCCGGTCCAACCCGATTGGGTTTAGGACACCTTTCCAACACCGCCTACCTCCAAAACACAAGCTCTCAACATATCTTCAAGTGTTTGGATGGTTCTCTCAGATTGTCCATCTGTCTGAGGATGAAAGGCCGTACTCAAATCCAACTTGGTTCCGAAAGCTGCTTGTAAACTTTTCCAAAACCTACTGACGAATCTCGAATCACGATCCGAAACTATCGAGATAGGTACTCCATGTAACTTCACTATATTATCCAAGTATAGTGTCGTCATCTTCTTCAAGGGCATATCAACTTTATACGGTAAGAAATGAGCGGATTTGGTCAATCTATCAACAATCACCCAAATCGCATCATTACCGCCTCTCGTCTTAGGTAAACCGGTGATAAAGTCCATAGTGATCTTATCCCACTTCCATTCCGGGATATCCAAAGGCTTAAGCATTCCTCCTGGTCTTCTATGTTCTGCCTTAACCTTCTGGCAAGTATCACACTCTGCAACGAACTTGGCTATCTCCAGTTTCATCGAGGGCCACCAAAACCTTTCCTTCAAGTCTCTGTACATTTTAGTAGCTCCCGGATGAACTGCAAAGGCGATCCTATGTGCCTCTTCCATGACTCTATGTCTTAAATTGCCAACATTAGGCACACACAAACGATCTTGGTACCAAAGGTTTCCATTCTTGTCTAACACGTATCCCACCATAGGCTTTTCTCTTGCAACTCGCTTCAGGTCAACCAAAACTGGGTCTTCGTCTTGCTTTTCCCGAATGTCATCTATCAACTCAGACCTTGCTAACAACGGTGCCACAAATTGTCGGTCTTCAATCTGCTCAAAACTCCGAATCTGCAGCCCATCTAACCTTTCAGCAACAACTTCAACACTTGAAACCGCAAACATTGGTTTCCTACTTAAAGCATCGGCTACTACATTTGCTTTGTCCGGATGGTACTGAATATCCAAGTCATAATCCTTAACAAACTCTAACCATCTCCTTTTTCTCATATTCAGATTCTCTTGGGTAAAGAAATGCTTCAAGCTCTTGTGATCGGTGAAGATCCTGGCCTTAACTCCATACAAATAGTGCCTCCAAATCTTCAAGGCAAACACAACTGCTGCTAACTCCAAGTCCTGGGTTGGGTAATTCTTCTCATGCACCTTCAACTGTCTAGATGCATAAGCAATTACCTTCCCTCCCTGCATCAACACACAACCCAAACCTTGTCCCGAAGCATCCGTGTAAACGTCATAATTATCAAAGATCTCCGAATCGCCAAAATCAATGTAGTCAACTTCGTCTTTAATGTCTGAAAAGCCTCTTCACACTCACTGGTCCACTCAAACTTTACATTCTTTTGAGTGAGCCGGGTAAGTGGTGTAGCTATCTTTGAGAAGTCCTGTACGAACTTCCTATAATAGCCAGCCAAACCGAGAAAACTTTTAACCTCTGAAACGGCAGTCGGTCTGGACCACTTCTCAACTGCTTCAATCTTCACGGGATCAACCTTAATGCCATCTCCTGAAATGACATGACCCAAGAAACTGACTTGCTTCAACCAAAAGTCACATTTGGAAAACTTAGCATACAACTGGTTCTTCTTTAAAGTATCCAACACTATCCTTAAGTGTTCTTCATGTTCCGTCTCATCCTTAGAGTATACAAGGATGTCATCTATGAACACTATCACAAACTTGTCCAAGTATGTCATGAAAACATGCTGCATTAAATCCATAAATGCAGATGGAGCATTAGTGAGTCCAAAAGGCATAACTAAGAACTCATAATGTCCATACCTCGTACTAAAAGCCGTCTTCGGTATATCTGCTACCTTGATCTTCAACTGGTGGTATCCCGATCTAAGATCAATCTTGGAAAACACTCTCTTGCCTTGCAACTGGTTAAACAAATCATCAATCCTTGGCAAAGGGTATTTATTCTTGATGGTAAGATTGTTCAACGCTCTGTAATCTATACACATCCTCATGCTACCATCTTTCTTCTTCCCAAACAACACTGGGGCTCCCCAAGGCGAAGTACTAGGCTGAATTATGTTCCTCTCAAGCATATCCTTAAGTTGAGCTTTCAACTCCTTCAATTCAGCCAGTGCCATTCTATAGGGTGCCTTAGCAACTGATGCCGCTCCGGGTACCAACTTAATCTCAAACTCAATCTCTCTATCCGGCATGTTTCCCGGTAACTCTTCTGGAAACACTTCAGGGTACTCCTTGACTATAGGGGTTTCCTCTAAATCAGGCTTCACTTGCTCCACATCAACTGCGTACAACAAGTAGCCTTCACAACCCTTCTGACAAGCTCTTATAGCCTTAACTGCTGAAATTATAGGGTGACGCTTCTTGCTAGGCTTATAAACATTCCCCTGATAAGTCTTATCTGACTTTCCCGGTATCTTAAAGGTCACTCTCTTTTCTCTACAATCCAAATGGACAAAATTCTCGGATAGCCAATCTATTTCAAGAATCACATCAAAATCTGAAAAGTCCAAAATCGTAAAGTCACAAAAGTGTCAAACAATGCCGTAGTTGACACAAAAGTGTTAGACGCTCCCGTGTCAAACAATGCCGTAACTGCTAAGTTGTCTAATATTATTGTACCTAGAATGTGAATTCATTTATTTAAATCTGAGACAACATGATTTAAATCGTGCCATAAAGTACTCTAATAAATTACAATAAACAAAAGGTACCTGAAATAACATTATCGTCTGGTTCCGCTACCTCAGAATCCACTACAAAGACTCGAACTGGGCGACTTGGGCTGCCTTTCCCACTTCCTTGCTTCGGAATATTCGAACTCCCATTCGTTGGACACATCTTGGCAAAATTCCCTAGATCTCCACAAGAGAGTAGCTGCCAACCAGATAGCCTTACACTCACCCGAGTGATTCTGTTGAACTTAGAGCATAAAGGTGCTCGGTTGGAGGTTTACTCACTGCAGGGTCGTTTTCTTGAAATTCTGTTGCGGTGCTCCCCGGCTATTGCCCTGGCTTGTTCCAAAATTTCTCTTATTCCCAATAACCACTGTGGCCTTCTTTATGAAGGTCTCAACCTCTAATGCCTTGTTCAACAACTCAGCCATACTCTTAGCTGTGAAACCCAACATGCCAGACTGTATCTGATACGATAACCCTTCCTTGTATAGGGCCATCATCCTTTCTTCTACCTTCATCAACTCAGGGTAGAATCTTCCCAACTCGTTAAACTTGTTGGTGTACTGTGATACTGTCATGTAATTACCTTGCTTATGCTTTATAAATTGACTTTCCATGTCTGCCTGCACTATCGCTGGAAAATACTCATTATAGAACATTGCCTTAAAGCTTTCCCAATCTGTCACCTTCCCGTTGCTGCTCTGTATCGCATCGATCCAAGCTTCAGATGTACCCAAAAGAAACCCAACTGCTAACTGTGCCATCTCGGTCTCAGGGACATTGATGTTCCTACAAGCTTTCTCAAAGCTTTGCAACCATTCCTCTGCCTTCGAATGCTCCACATTCCCAAAGAAGTCTTGAACTTTGTTCCTCCTTAATCTCATATACCAATCAACCGGTGGTGCTTGCTATTCAGGGTTAAATTGTATGATTTTTAGAGATATATTTTATATCAATTTCCCCCATATTCTTATGTTTTTCATAGAAATCGAGCTTTATATTGAATTATTGAGTAAATGGTGTTTTCAATAGTTAAATTGCGAAACGTAACGAATTATGTGCTTAAATGGTGATTTTATATGATTTTGGAATTGTGTTATGCTTTGGTATGTTTTCCCTTAATTGTAGATGCTCATTGATGATGGAAAAAAGGATTTTAGAGAGCCAAATTCGAAGTTGGAAAGGAATCAATCACATTTATGGAAGAATAGAAGATTTAAGGAAAGAAATCAAGTTGATTGATCCAGCCGAACTGGCATCCAGAAGATTGGACGAGCGTCCATGGTGGACAAGCGTTTGAAAAGTTGGACGGGCGTCCAGAAGAGGGAAAGTGATTCAGAGAGTTTGGACGAAGATTGGACGAGCGTCTGCCCTTGAGTCCAAAGCAGTTGGACGGGCGTCCACCCAAAATGGACGGGCGTCCACCGCCGACTTAGCCTGGCCGACCTAAAAATCTATATAAAGCAGCTGCGCCCAACCCTAAAATATACCATAATTTCTCATACACTAAAACCTAGAGGAGCAGCCGCACTTTGGGAGTCTGAAGGCCGGTCACCCGAGCCTTGTGCTCGGGTGATCCGAGGTTAGATTAGGATGCTTTTCTTTTCGTTTGTTGATTCATGGAGATCAACCGTTGTATAAACTATGTGAGTTCATCTTTTTGATTTATTCAATCTTCGTTTATTTTCATGATCTTGATTTATTTTGTATTTTTTATGCAATTTAAGATGCCATGTGAATTAGATCGAGCGATCAGTTTGCTATTGATGTTTTACAATACGAGAGTTGCGTAAACACTAGATCACTATAGAAAGATAGGATCTTTAATCGTTAAATAGTGACAAATTAATGGATTAATTATCTAGGTTGTTAGATTCTAAAATACGAGAGTTAACTTGAATCTACACCTTCGTTTTGTATGGGAATTGGTCTCAACATTCGGGAGAGGAGAGATCGATAATTGAATTCACTAAGGAATTAGGAATTCATAGTTTGAGAAGTAGATTCACTAAGAGATTAGGAATTTGTATCTCGTGTAAAGGTGAAACCACAATTTGAATTAAAATCATGAGATGAACTTGGATTGAAATCACTTAGTTTGTGTAATGTTTAATCCCATGTATCTTTAGTTTAGGTCGTTTTTATTGTTTGTTAGAGGTTAGATTTATTTTAGTGTTCTATCTTCGTTTATATGTTTTTCTTTCGTTTATTTGTTTTCATGAGTAGCAATTGAGAGAGTTAATAAGACTAGATTCAACATCCCAATTCCCTGTGGATCGACCCCTTACTTATCTCGCTCTATCAACAACCCGGTATTCGGCCGGTTAGGAGTTAGTTTTGCATATAGGTTAGGGTTTATAAATTTTCTTTTTGTTTAGTGATGCAAAATCCTCCGAACAAAAGTGGCGGCGTTGCCGGGGAATCGGTGTTTTGTTAAATCTAATTGAGTTAATTCTTCTATTTTGTTACGATTTAATTTTTTGGAATAAAAGGGGTCGTTAGGGAACATAGTAGTATTTTGGCCGTAACTTTCGGCTCGAGTGTCCGTTTGGAACGCAGGACCCCAATTCGGAAAGCTCGTTCCGACGCCGACGACGTGGTGAATAGGCATAGGCCCTAGAAGATTTCACCACGCAGGACCCCACTGTTTTCCCTTCCATTTTGGCCCTAGAAGATTTCACCACGTTTTTTTTTTCTCCGTCTTAGTGTTTTTTTTCTGTTTTAAATTTTTCGTAGGTAGGTTTCCGTTTCTTTTTTCTGTTTCTTTTTCTTTCAATAAGAGTAGCTGTAATATCCCGAAATTTTGACTTACTAATTAATTAATAAAGGATCTAATTATTCGGGAAATTATGGGATTTAAATAAATTTTTTTATGAAGGGATTTATTTAGTAATTAAAAAGGAGTTTTAATCACTTAATGAATAAAAGGGTTTTCACTCCTTTTTCCTCCCTTATTTTTCCCAAGCAAAATTTTTTGTGTTCACTCAAAACCTCCCTTGCCGCGACTTGACTTGCTTGTGTGAGGAGGAAGGAGAAAAAAATCTCTCCTTGGTGTTTAGGAATTCGTCGTCGAATCGTTGTTTTCTTTTATAGATTCGAGCCGTTGAGGATCGTTTCTAGCTTAGCAAGGGCTTTCAAAACGCAGCAATTCCGGTAAGGATAATTCTATCTTTGTCAAAAGTTTAACTTGATCTTTGTAAAAGTTTAATTTAAGACTTCTATGCTTGTGTGCCACGGTTTTGGTGTGTTAAACGTTCCTAGTAGTGTGTTTTTGTGTTAGTTAAAATCTACGATTGATATGATACCTTTGTATGGGGTTTTCGGGCTTAGGGGGTTGCTTTCGCTGCGATTCGTTGAAAACGGCTCGTAATCGCGTAGAAAATTGTTAGGGTTCGAGATGAAACCAGGTGGACGGGCGCCCAAGCCTCACGGACGGGCGTCGCCTTGATTTCATCCTAGACGCGCGTCTGGATTGCCGGACGGGCGCCTGAGGGGTTGTTTTACATTCGGGATCTAACTCGCTAAAGTGGACGGGCGTCTATACTTTACGGACGGGCGTCGCTTGAGTTGATTTTTGACGGGCGTCAGGTTACCTGGACGGGCGCGTCGAGGGGTTGTTTTACATTCGAGATCTAACTCGATGTTTTGGGACGGGCGTCGACTATTTGGACGGGCGCCCGGTGGAGTCCTGGACAAAGCGTTCGGTCTTCCAGACGGGCGCCGATCTATGTTGTTTTCCTTCCTTTGTGGGTTGTTGATAAGTCTTATGAATATGTATGGTAAGTTGGGTTTTGATGAGTCAGAGGCTTTGATATCATTGTGGGACTTGGTGTTGGGCATTGAGGTTCGTAGATCCTTAGGGGTTGGGCCGGATAGGGTAGCTCCCAAAGCCGTAAACCCGGGAAGGTTTCCTTACGACTTCAGTGACCCTACGTGTTTGGGGAGTTGCAGACAGTGATGTGGTCGGGCCGGATAGGGTAGTACCCAAAGCCGGGAACCCGGGAAGGTTTCCTAGCACCCCAAAGACGTGATGGTCCATCTAGTATGGTACCATTGGATGACCTTTAGGACCTCCTCTCTAGGGCTTTACCCTTTTGAGGGATGTGCACATTCGGGACCTTTAGGTGGCTAGTTGTGATGTTTGGTATCTGTTATGGGCAGGTCGTAACTTTTATAGATTGGTTGGGTCCTTCATAAGTGTAGTAGTACCTCTCTTGAGTTGGTTTTACTTTTGTACACTAGATTTATTCTTACTCAACTTTGTAGTTGACGGTTTGTACTTTTCGTTTGACCCTGCTATGATCCATTTATGGGGAGCAGATTCTTAGCAGGTACTTCTATGGATGTTTGCTTGTTGCTGGGATGTCGCGGGGTTTGAGAGCCACGTAATCGCAGTCACACGTTTTCTACATTATTTGGAATTTTTAAATTTTAAAGATTTTGACGTTCCGCATAATTTCATTTTCTTCAGGATACTTGTATTCACTTTAATACTTTCTTTTAAAATAATGAATGGTGAATGTTTATTTTCTTTCTGTTGTTGTGGAATGTTGCATGTTACCGCCACGATGATGTGTGTCATGATGAGTGGCACTACGGTGAGCAATACCGCGGCCGACGGGATTGGAAAAGCGGGTGTTACAAAGTGGTATCGAGCCGTTCGACTCGGGACCACCACCTAAAATGAACCTTAAGAATAAATTCACTAAAATAAGCACAGTGAGGATGTGTGAGGTAGGTAGGTATGAGTTCTATGTAGGGAAAGTACGGTAAGAGATTACGATGTATGTGGCAATGTGGGTGTGTGTTGCAATTAATTTTGGATGAAGAAGTGTTAGTATATGTGAAATATTCTCGTGGCATGATATAGGTGATAATTGAATGTATGATTGTTTACTTTTGTAGTTTAGCTATGCCTCCTAGGAATGGAAATGAGAGGACCGGTGATTGATCGGTGGTTAAGATGAATCAAGACTGATTCAGCGGTCAACAAGGCGATAGAGGATCGTTCTTGGGGTCAACCACCGGCATGACTAGGGCCATGAGTCGCAGAGGCCTAGTCGAGACGATGGTAAGGAAGATCCTAAGGGACTCGAAAGCGGTGGATTAGGGAGTTTGAGAAAATATTCGCCACTTTAGACCCAGAATCAAGGTCGACCAAGCCGCTTTCTACTTGGTTGTGATGTGGTGATTTATGGTGGGGTGCTAACAAAGATCGGTTGGCTCAGACTGTAAATGAGCAAGGGGAAACGGTATTGGTCCCACTGAACTGGACTAAGTTTAAGCAGGAGCTGAGGCGTGAATTCTTTTCCGAATCCAAGAGGAAAGAGCTGCGGGTGGAGTTCGATAATCTCCGACAGGGGGATATGACTGTCCAAGAATACTACGAGAAGTTTGTCGACTTGGCAGTTTATGCATCTGAGCTAGTGCCGACTGAAGAGGCCAAGATGGTGAAGTTTGAGCAACACTTAGATTTAGCGATCCGGGATCGTATGGGTGCAAGCAGGGGCTTCACGAGTTTAAAAGAGATGTGTGAAGTAGCATGCAACATTGAGAGGATTCGGAGAGAGGTCAAAGCGGCATATACTACTAACAAGAGGAAGAGCGTCTCTGAGGACAATCAGGGGCAGCAAAAGCGGAGCAATTCCGGAAACCCACCAGTACGACCGTCCTTTTCGGAAAATTCCCACCTTACCAGGGGCAGTGGTGGTCAGCCGGTGAGAGGTAACTCCCAGGGGTTTAGTCGGCCACGGTTATCATTGCAAGCGGTGCGGAGAAATCATCCGGTACCGATTGTTCAAAAAGCGAGTTGATGTCACAATTGTGGGAAGTTTGGACATAGACGATATGAGTGCTTTACGGCTCCCACACCTGCCGGGTCGGCATCGGTTACGGGAAGCAACATGGGTGGGACTCCAGGGAGCAACACGGGGAACATGGGTAGGGGTAACCAGCAGCAGAGTGGTACTCCTGCACAGAGCCGACAGGGGGGTGCACCTGCGGCCACTGGTGGAAACAGAAACCGACCATCAGGGTCGGCCAAAGATAGTTCGGGGTGAAAAATCAGACCGGGAGATTATTCGCCTTTGGGTAGAGAGGAGGCCGAGCGAGCAACCACGTAGTGACGGGTAATTTTCTGGTTAACTCATTCTTATCCTATGTACTTTTTGATTCGGGTGCATCATGTTCCTTTGTAGCAAGTTCGCATGTTTTGAGGTTAGGTCTAGCTACATTTGAGGTAATTGACAGCAAATTTATGCAACCATCAGGAGAGTTAGTACCATGTTCTAAGTTGTATAGAGATGTACCAATAGTGATTTTGGGAGTCAACTTGTCGGTTGACTTGATCGAGTTCCCTCTCGAGAACTTCGACGTTATTTTGGGTATGGATTGGTTGAACCGGCATAAAGCCAAAATTGTTTGTGGAGCGAAGAAGGTGACTTTGAGAGGTCCTAAAGGGGTGCGGGTATCTTACAAGGGATTTGTGGATAAACCTAATGTGATGATTATTCCGGTGATGACTTTGAGATCTTTCATCGAGAAAGGGCACCCGTTGTTTATGTGTCACATACATGATGTAAGCACGGGGGATCCTAAACTAGCGGACATTGATGTAGTCCGTGATTTTGGGGATGTATTCCCGATGAGATACGTGCATGCCACCCCGGAGGATGTAGAGTTTGCAGTGGAGTTGGTGCCGGGACCAGACCGATATCGAAAGCACCTATCGTATGGCACCTAAGGAATTAGCGTAACTAAAGGTACAATTGGAAGAAGCGCCGATAAGGGGTATATCCGACCGAGTGTATCACCATGAGGAGCACCGGTGTTGTTTGTGAAGAAGAAGGATGGTAGTATGCGGGTGTGTATTGATTACGGGAACCGAACAACGTCACGGTGAAGAACAAGTATCCGTTACCTAGGATCGATGATTTGTTCGATCAACTACGGGGCGGTATTTTCTCAAGATTGATTTGCGATCGAGGTATACCACCACTCCAGAGTATGATGTGGATATTCCAAAGACCGCATTTCGCACGTGCACGGACATTACGAATTCACGGTCATGCCTTTCGGATTGACCAACGCACCAGCAGTTTTCATGGATTTGATGAACCGGGTATTCAGACCCTACTTGGACCAGTTTGTAGTAGTCTTTATTGACGACATCCTGGCCTACTCTAAGACTAAGGAAGAACATGCCGAGCACCTGAGGCTCGTATTGCAGATTTTACGGGAGAAACAACTGTATGCGAAATTGTCGAAATGTGAATTCTGGTTGGAACGAGTGGCATTTTTGGGGCATGTTGTCTCGAAAGACGGTGTATCCATTGACCCGAGCAAGATAGAGGCGGTGACGAGATGGCCAACACCTAAGAATGTTGCGGAAATTGAAGCTTCTTGGGTTTACTGGATATTACCGAAGATTTGTAAAAGACTTTTCCAAGATTGCGAGGCCGATGACTGCATTAATGAAGAAAGAGAACCGGTTTAAGTGGGATGAAAAATGTGAGGAGGCGTTCCAACTGCTTAAGTAACGGTTGACTGCAGCTCCTATTTTAGCACTACCAGAGGGTAATGAGGATATTGAGGTTTATACCGATGCATCGAAGAATGGTCTGGGTTGCGTACTGATGCAACGGAGACGAGTGATCGCGTATGCATCGAGGCAGTTGAAACCATATGAGAGTAACTACCCGACTCACGACTTAGAGTTGGCAGCTGTGGTTTTCGCATTGAAGATATGGCGACACTATTTGTATGGAATAACTTTCAAGGTGTTTTCGAGATCACAAGAGTCTCAAGTATATATTTACACGAAGGAGCTCAACATGCGTCGAGGCGTTGGTTGGAACTAATTAAAGATTATGACATGGAAATCCAATACCACGAAGGAAGGCCAATGTAGTGGCGGACGCTTTGAGTCGGAAATCGATTCATTCCTTGTGCGAGAAGTAGCTCGGATCGATTGCGAGAAGAGTTGGACCGCATGAATATTTGTGTCATCCAGAAGGCGGAGATAAAAGCGACCGTCTTGCAACCCGAATTATCTGGCCGAGATCCGGCGAAACAAGTGGGTGACAGGGTAATTGAGGCAAAGAAGGCCAAGATTGGTACAGATGGAGCGGCTGATTTTACGTTACACGAGGATGGTAGTATCCGGTTTAAGGGTCGGTGGTGTGTGTACGGCCCGACGACGAAGAACTCAAGAGGCGGATCTTGAGTGAAGCTCATAGTCACGCCTTATTCGGTTCATCCGGGAGGATACAAATTGTACAAAGACCTCAAGAAAACCTTTTGGTGGCCCAATATGAAGCGTGAGGTAGCGAGAATTTGTGTCAAAGTGCTTGACTTGTCAAAAGGTCAAGATTGAACATCGACGCCACAGGGTATCGCTGCAGCCGTTGGATGTGCGGTTTGGAAGTGGGATTCCATCTCTATGGATTTTGTATGCGGATTACCGAGGAGCCCTAAAGGGAATAATATGATTTGGGTCGTTGTGGATAGACTGACCAAAGCGGCGCGTTTCATCCCGACGAAAGACACCTGGAGTAAGACGGAGTTGGCTATGGCATACCGGAGAAATATTGTGAGACTATATGGTATACCTAGCAGCATTGTGTCAGATAGAGATGCGAGATTCATATCTCGGTTTTGGCGAGAGCTACTGATGCCTTGGGGACGGAGCTACGAATGAGTCTGACTTTTCACCTGCTACCGATGGTCGACGGAGAGGACCATACAAACTTTGGAAGACGTGTTGAGGGCATGTGTGTTAGAATTCAAAGGCTCTTGGGAGGAAAAGCTCGATCTTATTGAGTTTTCATACAACAATGATTACCATGCCAAGATTAAGATGGCACCTTTTGAGGCACTTTATGGTAGGAAGTGCAAAAGTCCGGTTTGTTGGGACGATTCGTCCGAGGCAGTGATTTTGGGACCGCAGATGATCGAAGATACGATTAAGCAGGTGCAGATAATCCGAGAAAGATGAAGGCTGCCCAGATAGGCGTAAGAGCTATGCTGAGACTTACACCGACGGGATATTGAGTTCGCCGTGGGCGATAAAGTATTGCTACGAGTATCACCAACCGGAGGAGTGATGCGTTTTGGCAAGAAAGGAAGTTGAGTCCCAAGCACGCATTGGGGCCATACGAGGTCTTGGACCGCATAGGTGAAGTGGCATATCGACTCGCCTTGCCACCGGCGTTGGATAAGGTGCATAACGTGTTCCATGTATCCCAATTGCGCAAGTACGTGAGTGATCCTTCTCACGTGATCGAACCGGAGGTCGTTGAACTGGATCAATCCTTGACTTACGAAGAGGTACCGGTACAGATATTAGATACCAAAGTACGAAAAACAAGGGGACGTGAGGTTAGCATCGTCAAGGTCTTATGGTTCAACCATGCCACCGAGGAGGCGACATGGGAAGCCGAGGATGCTATGCATGATGAAGTACCGCATTTGTTCTCCTAAGGTATGCAATTCTCAAGCCTTGTTCGTAAAATCCTTTTGCTTATCTTCGGGGACGAAGGGTGCTTTAAGGGGGGTGGATTAACGCCGGTACGAACCTGAACTTCGAGGATGAAGTTTTGTCTTAAGGGGGGGAGGATGTAATATCCCGAAATTTTGACTTACTAATTAATTAATAAAGGATCTAATTATTCGGGAAATTATGGGATTTAAATAAATTTTTTTATGAAGGGATTTATTTAGTAATTAAAAAGGAGTTTTAATCACTTAATGAATAAAAAGGGTTTTCACTCCTTTTCCTCCTTATTTTTCCCCAAGCAAAATTTTTTGTTCACCTCAAAACCTCCCTTGCCCGACTTGCTTGTGAGGAGGAAGGAGAAAAAAATCTCTCCTTGGTGTTTAGGAATTAAGTAAATCGCGATGAATCGTTGTTTTCTTTTATAGATTCGAGCTTCGTTGAGGATCGTTTCTAGCTTAGCAAGGGCTTTCAAAACGCAGCAATTCGGTAAGGATAATTCTATCTTTGTCAAAAGTTTAACTTGATCTTTGTAAAAGTTTAATTTAAGACTTCTATGCTTGTGTGCCACGGTTTTGGTGTGTTAAACGTTCCTAGTAGTGTGTTTTTGTTTTAGTTAAAATCTACAATCGATATGATACCTTTGTATGGGGTTTTTCGGGCTTAAGGGTTGCTTTTTCTGCCGTTTCGTTGAAAACGGCTCGTAATCGCGTAGAAAATTGTTAGGGTTCGAGATGAAACCAGGTGGACGGGCGCCCAAGCCTCTCGGACGGGCGTCTCGCTTTGATTTCATCTAGACGGGCGTCTGGATTGCCTCGGACGGGCGCCTCGAGGGGTTGTTTTACATTCAGGATCTAACTCTGCTAAAGTGGACGGGCGTCTGTACTTTCTGGACGGGCGTCTGCTTTGAGTTGGTTTTGGACGGGCGTCTGGGTTACCTGGACGGGCGTCTGAGGGGTTGTTTTACATTCAGGATCTAACTCTGATGTTTTGGACGGGCGTCTGACTGTTTGGACGGGCGTCCAGTGGAGTCCTTGGACGGGCGTTCGGTCTTCCAGACGGGCGTCCAGTCTATGTTGTTTTCCTTCCTTTGTGGGTTGTTGATAAGTCTTATGAATATGTATGGTAAGTTGGGTTTTGATGAGTCAGAGGCTTTGATATCATTGTGGGACTTGGTGTTGGGCATTGAGGTTCGTAGACCCTTAGGGGTTGGGCCGGATAGGGTAGCTCCCAAAGCCGTAAACCCGGGAAGGTTTCCTTACGACTTCAAGTGACCCTACGTGTTTGGGGGAGTTGTGCAGACGATGATGTGGTCGGGCCGGATAGGGTAGTACCCAAAGCCGGGAACCGGGAAGGTTTCCTTGCACCTCAAAGACGTGATGGTCCATCTAGTATGGTACCATTGGATGACCTTTAGGACCCACCTCTCAGGGCTTTACCCTTTTGAGGGATGTGCACATTCGGGACCTTTAGGTGGCTAGTTGTGACGTTTGGTATCTGTTATGGGCAGGTCGTAACTTTTATAGATTGGTTGGGTCCTTCATAAGTGTAGTAGTACCTCTCTTGAGTTGGTTTTACTTTTGTACACTAGATTTATTCTTACTCAACTTTGTAGTTGACGGTTTGTACTTTCGTTTGACCTCGCTATGATCCATTTATGGGGAGCAGATTCTTAGCGTGTACTTTTCTATGGATGTTTGCTTGTTCTTTGGGATGTCGCGGGGTTTGAGAGCCACGTAGTCGCAGTCACACGTTTTCTACATTATTTGGAATTTTTAAATTTTAAAGATTTTGACGTTCCGCATAATTTCATTTTCTTCAGGATACTTGTATTCACTTTAATACTTTCTTTTAAAATAATGAATGGTGAATGTTTATTTTCTTTTTCTGTGGAATGTTGCATGTTACATACTTAATGTGTGGTGTCGTGATGAGTGGCACTACGGTGACCAATACCGCGGCCGACGGGATTGGAAAGCGGGTGTTATGATAGCGCGCCACACAAATTGAGAGTTTTTATTTTTGCCATGTTTCGATGACCGTTGGGTTAAGAATGTGCAAAAAGTTTTTTACTCGATTTGTGAAACGTGAAGTGTAACCTAATCTGTGACCTAGTGTGCTCTGTGCTTAAATTTATCCATGGCTGCTGTATGTGTGATTTGACGATCTGAATTGCCATGAGTTTAGATGTTAGTCTAGGGTTTTCGGTTGTGCTTTACTAAGTTGCGAGTGGTGTCAGATCGAACTTTCAAACGGGCGCTCGCTCATTGAACGCCCGTCAAAGGTAAAATTTCCAAGCAACCGCCCGTTTGGTATGTTGAACGCACGTCCAGGTTCCAAATTTTTCTTGAATTGATTTTTAATGCTTTATTTGACGTGGATACTTCTATATGAGCTTCTGTGGCTAGTTATTTTTACGTAGATGTTCTGAACTTGCATGTGTACATCTTTCCATCTACCGATCCATGTTAAATAATTGATTAACTTTTATATACATTATTCATCCATCCATGTTATAGTTAATGTCGGTTCTCGTATGCTATAACTGTTCTTATTGTTATTTAGTAGCTAATGTCGGTTTCCGTATGCTACATATCGTTGTGATGAATCCTGTGAGCTTTGAGACCTATGTGCTTTCTTGTTATTATTGTAACTCATATGGGTAGCTACTGTCGGTTTTCCGTAATGCTACTATCTTTGGCTTATGAGTTATATCTGTTTAGTATAGCTAACTGTTGGTTTTCCATAATGCTATCACCTTTGATGAGTCTTAAGGCGCATCTACACTGCATGTAATGGATAGTACTGTCGTTTATCGTAAACTATCATTATTTGGTAGACGTTTATGATATACATGTCGTGTTGCAAATGAGTGGGCTACTTTTCTTTCTTTTATTTTCTTTTATTTTTGCATATCATTTAGTTGCATGTCATCTAGTTGCATTGTTTTTCTTTTTTTCTTTTATTTTTCTTGAGGGTAGTTACAGTCGGCTTGCTGTACACTACCACTTTTATTTTATGTCCTTCATTTTCTGATTCTGCATTGGCCGTAGTCACTGTAGAGTTGTCTGAGCCAACTTTCTCACACTGAGCCTGTCAGAATTTATTTTTATTTATTTCTTTTATTAGGATTGCATATCATGTAGATTGCATTGTAATATATTTTTGTATAGTGCACCTAGCCCTGCTATTTTGTAATGTTCCATGTATATGTTCCTTCTTTACATGAGCTTAATCTGAAAAAATCTCTATAACTTCTTTTCCATGTGTTTTACATGTATAATCCTTTTTCCCGGTAGACCCTTTTTGCACTGATCAAGTATGCAGGACACTTGTGATAGCTATTGTGCGCTTTCACGACGACGATATCATCGCTTTTCTGTGATGCTCCACGCCTCTCGATCTATTCAAGCTTTCTTGGATCTGTGATGCTTCACATTTCCAAGGTTATCCGAAGGAATTTTGGTTCTTCATGAGGGTCTTTCCGGAATTGCCAGCTTGGAAATGCAATCAGCTAAGTTCTCTTCATTTTTATTTCTGTACAACTTGAGGACAAGTTGCAATCTAAGTGTGGAGGAGGGGTTAGGTATCTACGTTCATTTGCTTAATTAGTTGTATTTCTATGAAAAGTGCTAAATTTTTTAATTTTTTTGTTTTGTCCCGAGTGAACAAATGCATATATTTGTTTGAGTTCTTATATCATTGATGCTTTATTTTGCATATTTAGTAAATTTAGATGTTTCACCCCCCATATTTTTCACGAGCCATAGTGAATGATGAGCTAAAATATAAAGTTATACCCCTTTTGGATTAGTGATTTTTGTTTTCTTATAAGTCATGTGCTTAGTGCTACGTATGTATCTTGAGATTTATGATAGTTTGTAACTAGATCCGAAGTATGTTATACTGTGAATATATTAGGTTTGAATGTGATAAGTAACACGTAGCTTATTGTCAAATGAAAAGGTTGAAAAATAGGAATTAGTTGGGTGTGTCGGAAGCTAGTCGATCATTGGAGTGCGATAGGGTATACCACGTATGTCCTATACCACTATGATGACTAAAAGCTCACACGACGATGTAAGAAGTCGTCTTATGATTGGAGTAAGGTAGGGTATATCTCGAATATCCTATTCTGCTATGACAGGGCAAAAGCTCATTCTGATGTGTGTTTAAAAAGTGGAAAAAGTTAAATCAACTTGTATAAGAATTGTTATGAAATGAATGAAAGACTAAGTTATCGTCTATCTTATCCCCAATATAAACTGATAGATATGCTGTAGGGATTATCCTCTGAGTATTTCAGAAAGGTCCTAGATGCCTTCTATCATTCTTTTCGGGGTATTTTACGTTTGTAGGGTGCATCTTATAAGTGTCATTTATTGCTAGTCTACGAGGGGGTATTAGCTAGTTTTGCTTGAATCAATTTCAAGTTTGGACTTAGTGGAAGTTTTCTATGGCTTTGCACACACACACTTGGGCGAACCTCTAACCTATTGAATATGTTTTATATTTGCATAAATGTTTATTTGTCTCGAGCTATGATTATGTTTTGTCTTGCTCGGGACGAGAAAAATTTTAAGTGAGGGGGTGTTGTTCAGGGTTAAATTGTATGATTTTTAGAGATATATTTTATATCAATTTCCCCCATATTCTTCTGTTTTTCATAGAAATCGAGCTTTATATTGAATTATTGAGTAAATGGTGTTTTCAATAGTTAAATTGCGAAACGTAACGAATTATGTGCTTAAATGGTGATTTTATATGATTTTGGAATTGTGTTACGCTTTGGTATGTTTTCCCTTAATTGTAGATGCTCATTGATGATGGAAAAAAGGATTTTAGAGAGCCAAATTCGAATTTGGAAAGGAATCAATCACATTTATGGAAGAATAGAATATTTAAGGAAAGAAATCAAGTTGATTGATCCAGCCGAACTGGCATCCAGAAGATTGGACAAGCGTCCATGGTGGACGAGCGTTTGAAAAGTTGGACGGGCGTCCAGAAGAGGAAAAGTGATTCAGAGAGTTTGGACGAAGATTGGACGAGCGTCTGCCCTTGAGTCCAAAACAGTTGGACGGGCGTCCACCCAAAACGGACGGGCGTCCACCGCCGACTTAGCCTGGCCGACCTAAAAATCTATATAAAGCAGCTGCGCCCAACCCTAAAATATACCATAATTTCTCATACACTAAAACCTAGAGGAGCAGCCGCACTTTGGGAGTCTCAAGGCCGGTCACCCGAGCCTTGTGCTCGAGTGATCCGAGGTTAGATTAGGATGCTTTTCTTTTCGTTGTTGATTCATGGAGATCAACCGTTGTATAAACTATGTGAGTTCATCTTTTTGATTTATTCAATATTCGTTTATTTTCATGATCTTGATTTATTTTGTATTTTTTTATGCAATTTAAGATGCCATGTGAATTAGATCGAGCGATCAGTTTGCTATTGATGTTTTACAATACGAGAGTTGCGTAAACACTAGATCACCATAGAAAGATAGGATCTTTAATCGTTAAATAGTGACAAATTAATGGATTAATTATCTAGGTTGTTAAATTCTAAAATACGAGAGTTAACTTGAATCTACACCTTCGTTTTGTATGGGAATTGGTCTCAACATTCGGGAGAGGAGAGATCGATAATTGAATTCACTAAGGAATTAGGAATTCATAGTTTGAGAAATAGATTCACTAAGAGATTAAGAATTTGTATCTCGTGTAAAGGTGAAACCACAATTTGAATTAAAATCATGAGATAAACTTGGATTGAAATCACTTAGTTTGTGTAATGTTTAATCCCATGTATCTTTAGTTTAGGTCGTTTTTATTGTTTGTTAGAGGTTAGATTTATTTTAGTGTTCTATCTTCGTTTATATGTTTTTCTTTCGTTTATTTGTTTTCATGAGTAGCAATTGAGAGAGTTAATATGACTAAATTCAACATCCCAATTCCCTGTGGATCGACCCCTTACTTATCTCGCTCTACTATCAACAACCCGGTATTCGGCCGGTTAGGAGTTAGTTTTGCATATATGTTAGGGTTTATAAATTTTCTTTTTGTTTAGTGATGCAAAATCCTCCGAACAAAAGTGGCGGCATTGCCGGGGAATCGGTGTTTTGTTAAATCTAATTGAGTTAATTCTTCTATTTTGTTACGATTTAATTTTTTGGAATAAAAGGGGTCGTTAGGGAACATAGTAGTATTTTGGCCGTAACTTTCGGCTCGAGTGTCCGTTTGGAACGCAGGACCCCAATTCGAAAGCTCGTTCCGACGCCGATGACGTGGTGAACAGCCATAGTCCCTAGAAGATTTCACCACGCAGGACCCCACTGTTTTCCCTTCCATTTTGGCCCTAGAAGATTTCACCACGTTTTTTTTTCTCCGTCTTAGTGTTTTTTTTCTGTTTTAAATTTTTCGTAGGTAGGTTTCCGTTTCTTTTTTCTGTTTCTTTTTCTTTCAATAAGAGTAGCGTCACACAAATTGAGAGTTTTTATTTTTGCCATGTTTCGATGACCGTTGGGTTAAGAATGTGCAAAAAGTTTTTTACTCGATTTGTGAAACGTGAAGTGTAACCTAACTGTGACCTAGTGTGCTCAGGCTTAAATTTATCCGTGGGTACGCTTTGTATGTGTGATTTGATGATCCGAATTGCCATGAGTTTAAGATGTTAGTCTAGGGTTTTCGGTTGTGCTTTTTACTAAGTTGTGGAGTCAGATCGAAACTTTCAAACGGGCGTTCGGCTCATTGAACGCCCGCCCAAAGGCAAAATTTCCAGGCAACCGCCCGCTTGGTATGTTGAACGCACGTCCGTGTTCCAAATTTTTCTTGAATTGATTTTTAATGCTTTATTTGACGTGGATACTTCTATATGAGCTTCTGTGGCTAGTTATTTTTACGTAGATGTTCTGAACTTGCATGTGTACATCTTTCCATCTACCGATCCATGTTAAATAATTGATTAACTTTTATATACATTATTCATCCATCCATGTTATAGTTAATGTCGGTTCTCGTATGCTATAACTGTTCTTATTGTTATTTAGTAGCTAATGTCGGTTTTCGTGATGCTACATATCGTTGTGATGAATCTCGTGAGCTTTGAGACCTATGTGCTTTCTTGTTATTATTGTAACTAATATGGGTAGCTACTGTCGGTTTTCCGTAATGCTACTATCTTTGGCTTATGAGTTATATCTGTTTAGTATAGCTAACTGTTGGTTTTCCATAATGCTATCACCATTGATGAGTCTTAAGGCGCGTCTACACTGCATGTAATGGATAGTACTGTCGTTTATCGTAAACTATCATTATTTGGTAGACGTTTATGATATACATGTCGTGTTGCAAATGAGTGGGCTACTTTTCTTTCTTTTATTTTCTTTTATTTTTGCATATCATTTAGTTGCATGTCATCTAGTTGCATTGTTTTTCTTTTTTTCTTTTATTTTTCTTGAGGGTAGTTACTATCGGCTTGCCGTACGCTACCACTTTTATTTTATGTCCTTCAATTTCTGATTCTGCATTGGCCGTAGTCACTGTAGAGTTGTCTGAGCCAACTTTCTCACACTGAGCCTGTCAGAATTTATTTTTATTTATTTCTTTTATTAGGATTGCATATCATGTAGATTGCATTGTAATATATTTTCGTATAGTGCACCTAGCCCTGCTATTTTGTAATGTTCCATGTATATGTTCCTTCTTTACATGAGCTTAATCTGAAAAAATCTCTATAACTTCTTTTCCATGTGTTTTACATGTATAATCCTTTTTCCCCGTAGACTCTTTTTGCACTGATCAAGTATGCAGGACACTTGTGATAGCTATTGTGCGCTTTCACGACGATATCAGTTTTCCTGTGATGCTCCACTGTCTACTGATCTATTCAAGCTTTCTTGGATCTATGATGCTTCACATTTCCAAGGTTATCCGAAGCAATTTTGGTTCTTCATGAGGGTCTTTCCGGAATTGCCAGCTTGGAAATGCAATCAGCTAAGTTCTCTTCATTTTTATTTCTGTACAACTTGAGGACAAGTTGCAATCTAAGTGTGGGGGAGGGGTTAGGTATCTACGTTCATTTGCTTAATTAGTTGTATTTCTATGAAAAGTGCTAAATTTTTAAATTTTTTTGTTTTGTCCCGAGTGAACAAATGCATATCTTTGTTTGAGTTCTTATATCATTGATGCTTTATTTTGCATATTTAGTAAATTTAGATATTTCACCCCCCATATTTTTCACGAGCCATAGTGAATGATGAGCTAAAATATAAAGTTATACCCCTTTTGGATTAGTGATTTTTGTTTTCTTATAAGTCATGTGCTTAGTGCTACGTATGTATCTTGAGATTTATGATAGTTTGTAACTAGATCCGAAGTATGTTATACTGTGAATATATTAGGTTTGAATGTGATAAGTAACACGTAGCTTATTGTCAAATGAAAAGGTTGAAAAATAAGAATTAGTTGGGTGTGTCGGAAGCTAGTCGATCATTGGAGTGCGATAGGGTATACCACGTATGTCCTATACCACTATGATGACTAAAAGCTCACGACAGTCAGAAGAAGCTGTCTTATGATTGGAGTAAGGTAGGGTATATCTCGAATATCCTATTCTGCTATGACAGGGCAAAAGCTCATTCTGATGTGTGTTTAAAAAGTGGAAAAAGTTAAATCAACTTGTATAAGAATTGTTATGAAATGAATGAAAGACTAAGTTATCGTCTATCTTATCCCCAATATAAACTGATAGATATGCTGTAGGGATTATCCTCTGAGTATTTCAGAAAGGTCCTAGATGCCTTCTATCATTCTTTTCGGGGTATTTTACGTTTGTAGGGTGCATCTTATAAGTGTCATTTATTGCTAGTCTACGAGGGGGTATTAGCTAGTTTTGCTTGAATCAATTTCAAGTTTGGACTTAGTGGAAGTTTTCTATGGCTTTGCACACACACACTTGGGCGAACCTCTAACCTATTGAATATGTTTTATATTTGCATAAATGTTTATTTGTCTCGAGCTATGATTATGTTTTGTCTTGCTCGGGACGAGAAAAATTTTAAGTGTGGGGGTTTTCAGGGTTAAATTGTATGATTTTTAGAGATATATTTTATATCAATTTCCCCCATATTCTTATGTTTTTCATAGAAATCGAGCTTTATATTGAATTATTGAGTAAATGGTGTTTTCAATAGTTAAATTGCGAAACGTAACGAATTATGTGCTTAAATGGTGATTTTATATGATTTAGGAATTGTGTTACGCTTTGGTATGTTTTCCCTTAATTGTAGATGCTCATTGATGATGGAAAAAAGGATTTTAGAGAGCCAAATTCGAAGTTGGAAAGGAATCAATCACATTTATGGAAGAATAGAAGATTTAAGGAAAGAAATCAAGTTGATTGATCCAGCCGAACTGGCATCCAGAAGATTGGACGAGCGTCCATGGTGGACGAGCGTTTGAAAAGTTGGACGGGCGTCCAGAAGAGGAAAAGTGATTCAGAGAGTTTGGACGAAGATTGGACGAGCGTCTGCCCTTGAGTCCAAAGCAGTTGGACGGGCGTCCACCCAAAACGGACGGGCGTCCACCGCCGACTTAGCCTGGCCGACCTAAAAATCTATATAAAGCAGCTGCGCCCAACCCTAAAATATACCATAATTTCTCATACACTAAAACCTAGAGGAGCAGCCGCACTTTGGGAGTCTCAAGGCCGGTCACCCGAGCCTTGTGCTCGAGTGAACCGAGGTTAGATTAGGATGCTTTTCTTTTCGTTTGTTGATTCATGGAGATCAACCGTTGTATAAACTATGTGAGTTCATCTTTTTTATTTATTCAATATTCGTTTATTTTCATGATCTTGATTTATTTTGTATTTTTTTATGCAATTTAAGATGCCATGTGAATTAGATCGAGCGATCAGTTTGCTATTGATGTTTTACAATACGAGAGTTGCGTAAACACTAGATCACCATAGAAAGATAGGATCTTTAATCGTTAAATAGTGACAAATTAATGGATTAATTATCTAGGTTGTTAGATTCTAAAATACGAGAGTTAACTTGAATCTACACCTTCGTTTTGTATGAGAATTGGTCTCAACATTCGGGAGAGGAGAGATCGATAATTGAATTCACTAAGGAATTAGGAATTCATAGCTTGAGAAATAGATTCACTAAGAGATTATGAATTTGTATCTCGTGTAAAGGTGAAACCATAATTTGAATTAAAATCATGAGATGAACTTGGATTGAAATCACTTATTTTGTGTAATGTTTAATCACATGTATCTTTAGTTTAGGTCATTTTTATTGTTTGTTAGAGGTTAGATTTATTTTAGTGTTCTATCTTCGTTTATATGTTTTTCTTTCGTTTATTTGTTTTCATGAGTAGCAATTGAGAGAGTTAATAAGACTAGATTCAACATCCCAATTCCCTGTGGATCGACCCCTTACTTATCTCGCTCTACTATCAACAACCCGGTATTCGGCCGGTTAGGAGTTAGTTTTGCATATAGGTTAGGGTTTATAAATTTTTTTTTTTTTAGTGATGCAAAATCCTCCGAACACTTGCTCAATTGCCGGTCTAACTGGTGGGGCTTACGGGTAAACCGGTGAGTATCCGTACGGTATCTATTGCTGGTATGGTCGTTGCTGGTGGAAACCGTAGGGTGGATAACCATAGCCCTGTTGATGATCAAAACGGGGTGAAGGAGGTACAGTAGGTCGAGGAGTATGACCCACTGGAGAAGGGTAAAAGGTCTGATGTTGCTGATGATGGAAAACTGGTGCCGAGGGGTGGCTCACCGGTGGAGGGTAAACACTCACTGGAGGTGGATAAATACTAGTTGCTGGGGGTACGTAGACTGGTGGAATGTCTCCCACTACAGTGACTCGTATAGGTGCTTCTCCCGGTTCTCCATAAATGTAGTTATACCTCGGTGGAGGGTAGCTCACTGGTGGCGGTACTAAACCCGCTGGAACATCACTTATCAATGAAAACTGACATGAACTTCCCACATGCCATTGTGGGCGTTGCTCCTGATGAGGTAGCGGTGACAAGCCCTGCTGAGTTTGTGGTGTAGGGGTTGCAGTATGAGGGGGTGGGTGGGGCTCGGAGTTTGTGGTGTAGGGGTTCCAATGGTTATAAGTCAAAGGGTGGACAGAGTGCACTGTCAAAAAGGAGTTCTGACAGTGTCAGTCCTATGAATAGTGACAGAATGCAAATCAGATGGGACAAAAACAAGGAACGGTTACATTTGAATTTCAAATACAAGTCACATGCATTCTTGCCTATAAATAGAGGGCTTTCAACTCAGAAACAAGATGATGAAAACTAATAGACTTTGAAGAGATATTTCTGAGCTGAAAAACACCCTGCTGAACTTACTGAACTTAAAGCTACTGATCCAGAGAAATTCTTCAAGTGTATTCTGCATTCAAGCTACATCAAGTATACACACTTGAAGCCTGCAAGCTGCTGATTATATCATCCTAATCAAGCTGCTGCATCTGAATCCTTTATTTGATTCAATCTTTATTTTATAAAGAACCTGCTGAAGACAGTGAAGCACAGCTATGTGAAAGACTGTTGTTTGTGGTGGAGCCGGTGAAGAGGCAATCCTACCCTTCAAGGACCAGTAGAAGACTCAGGAGCAGCAATTCTACATGTTCCCAGTTTTTAGTTTGTGAAGCCATAGTTATTGGTGAAGGACAACCAACCTTAGGAATCTTTGTAAAAGCTACATCAAAGATCTCTAGTGAATTTCCTCCAACATCACAGAGAAGAGTGGGTGACAGATTACACCACCGGAACCACTATAAAATCGCCTACTTACTTTCAAAGATTTACATTCGCACTTAGTTTATTTTACACATCAACCTCATCGAATCTAGCAATCGAAATCACACACTTGCACTCAATGAGTATCTAATACTTAGTATCATATTTAACAACAAGTATTAAGGCTTAATTTTGATATAATTCATTTGCACAAATTCAGCAAACTCAACTATCAAGAGACTATTGTTTATCGCCAGTTATCGAGGTATCAACAGACTCATCAAGTATCGTGAGATCTTTGAAGTTGCGTAATTTGTTAACTCCAAAAGTTTTAAGTGTTAAGTTTATTCACCCCACCCTCTAAACTTAATCAAAGCCTTTTCAAGGGACCAACAGATACCAACCGTGACGCCCGCCCGGATACCGAGTTCTATTCGGGAAAACAACGCCTGGCATGCATATAATTAAAATTTAATCTAATTATACTCGTATGCCTTACGTAAGCAGACATCACAGAATAAGCGGAAGGTAAAACACCCAAAATCCGTTTAAGAACACCCTTTACCTTTAATTCGGTAAGAAAGCGATCCTAAAAGCGATTCAGCAAAAGTTTCTTTCGTTTCCTTGAATTCAACGAACAATCTATGAATTAAAAATATGACACTACAATTACTATCACTCTTTATATCAATTAATGTAACGCCCCGTTCCCGGACACCGAGTCCTTATCCGGAAATCGAAATGTTCGGCACGCATAATATTAAATAAATAATATTACACGTAAGCCTCTACTACGTCGTATCGAATGAAAGCAAACGGAAGCTAAAAAGACTCGGGTAATTTTTCAAATAACCAAGAATAGAAATAAAGAACTAAAGAGGAAATGTAATATTATTACATCCGAAACGAAACCAACGAATCCAAATCTTTACGAATTTCAAAAACTAAAAGGAAACTACAGAATCCAATAATAATCCAAGTCTAAGGCATAAATGAAATAAATGATAAACAAGGTCTTCAACTCCGGCGTCCTTAAACGTCGTCATCAAAGTCCTCCTCAAAGTCTTGACTAACCTGTTCATCTTCTCTCCCCCAAACACATAAATAAACATGAATTTGAGGTAAGTACAAAGTACAAAGTAAGAAGTAGAAGCTACAATTTAATTAAGGTTATTATTAAAAGATTATCTTGGTGAGACCGACTCAATCTAGGGTTCACTTCATGCCCATCGACACGTCATGACTATACGTTTCTAACTTAGCTTATCTTTGTTACACCATTATTCAAGGACACAATGCATGGTGAAAATTCCACCACGAGATATACTTGCCAACTACGGTGATTAGCACGGTAGTCCCGGATCTCCCCAAGATGCATATACGCCGGTGGATTTCCTCCACTACCCTTCACCTTTTGAGCCGCATGAGCGTTGTCCACCTTTTATGAGGTATCACATCGCCGCTTTGAATCAGTGCCTAACCAAGAATAGATGACGTTTTATCTTTTATCTACACATATGTAATTATTAAATGTGAATTAACTAGTCACCTAAGTGTTTTCAGAATAAAATCTCACCTTATCAGCTCTACTCCCTCACTTAGACAACTAGACATCACATCCTATCAATTACACAGACATTGATGAACTCTAGTTCATCAAAGCACAAGCCCTTTCATGCCCTTCCGACGGATCCGAACTTCAACTCCCTTTAAGAGTACATTCGGTGTTTTAACTGAACGAATCGGAAGTTCAATCGAAGCTTGTTCATATTTTAATGAATGTTATCATTTTAGGATTAAGGGTTTAAGATAGTGAAAACACGATTATGAAGCCTGAAAACCAACCTGAAATGCTAATACAGTATAAACAAAGTAAAACAGGCCAGACGCCTGTCTGACATCCTATGGACGCCCGTCCGTAACCAAACGCCCGTCCACTAACCTCGGACACCCGTCCATCTAAAACAGCTACATCCTGAATCAAAATTCTGACCTCAAACACCCGTCTGCCTATTTCAGACGCCCGTCTGAGTTACTAAGGTCCCGGACGCCCGTCTGCCTAGGTGCAGACGCCCGTCTGACTAGGTTTTTCCCAAAACGCTAAAATCTTCGCAACTCGATTTCTGAATCGTTTCTAACCTAATTAACCTCGTTTTCAACTCAAAAAAACGTGGAAAACATATTTAAAAATCTATGATCCTTGATCAACGAAAAAGCATAACTTTCTTGTATCTACGCATCATAAAACTTGATCTAAACCTCAATAACAATAATTAGAATTGTAGGAAGAGCCTCTTACCTTTTAAGCAGGAAATTCCTACTTCAAACCACATAAATCAGCAGCAAAACTGATCCTTTTCTGCAGGAAAACATGTGTGATAAATCCAAACTTAGATTAGATTCAATCACACGCTTCTAAACGACAAAAACTACGAATTTATGAGTTTGCACCCATCAAACTCGATGGTGAACTGAATTAGGGCTTAATCATACCTTAACAAAGCTTCAACTTTTTGATGTCACAACGTTGCTCTCTTCACAATGATTCCGGTGCTCGACTCTGATCTGAAAACCGTCAAGAATTGACTTATAACCGATGACAACAATCCCTCAGCCCTAATTCTTGCACACACACACACGCAGGAGATGAGTTTTGGAGGTGGAAAGTCTGATTAAAAGATTATGGGGCTGATTAGTTTGATTTTTCTTTAAATAGGGAAAAATCCCAATATTACGTAATTTCCATGATTTTCCATAATCACCCTTATTAAAATTTTCTTCCTTAAAATTTATATATATATATATATATATATATATATATATATATATATATATATATATATATATATATATATATATATATGTCTAAAATACATACATAAATACCCAAAATATTAAACTCCTAATAAAAGGAACCGAACCCAATATTTCATTTTCGCAAAATGACACGTCTGCCATTTCCCGAAAATCGGAATATTACAATTTAAGCTAAGATTTTTCTTCAAAAGCGATCAGTATTTTAAATTTAGGGCTAAACTGAAAACATACGGAATTGAGAACAATTAGTGTGGAAACGTTCGTCATGATTAGACGATGATTTCCGTCTCTTGCGGTCTGCCCAAATTCCTGACGAATTAGCCGCACGATTGAAGATTCCCTTCCTCCGCTTCTAGGCAACTTTCTGCATTGGCTCTTGCGTTCACGTTTCTATCCTTTTTTTTCTTTCAGGATTCGCATAATCAACATTATGAGGGGATTATGGGATTATATTTCTTTTTATAGCCCTTAATTTAAATCCAATAAATTAATAACTAAATCCCTTTTATAATAATTGAATCCTTTTTAATTAATAGCTAGGAAAAATAATAATTAGGTCACCGTAAATATCCCAATTAATATTTTACCATTTTTTGAAAATTTGAGGTGTTACATGGCGGATACATGTTTAAAAATGGCGAAGTGAACGCATGCTTACGGAAAGGTACGAGCGCAAGTGTTGTTTGATAAATGTGAAATGGAATGCTTGTGTGTGTCAACCGAAGAGAAGTTAATTAACTTCAGTCACACACAAATTATATTTGAGAAAATAGAAAAGGTTCATGGATGTGACTTTTATTCGAAATGGTACTACATGATGAAGTACATGAATAAAACTTCTTGTTGTCAAAGTTTCTATCCACACACAGAACAAAAATGTAACGTGTAATACTATATTGGTCTTTGAAAGCATGATACCTTTCTCTAGTCGTATTGCAACTTTTTGTTTTAGTTTATTTGTTGATAACTATCATATTTATACGACTAGTTGTTATGTCAACCAAGTTGTAATGACATGATGTATCTCATGAGAAGTAACCATAAGACTTTTGATGCATATAAAATCATAAGACTAATGTTTGAGGGTCAACTTGGCAAACTGATTAAGACAATTCATAATGATTAAAATGAGAGTATGATACACCGTTTAATGAGTTTTGCTATGGCGCCGGCATCATTCACTAAACAATGTTTCATACACATCTCAGCCGAATTGTGTTGCTTAATTAAACACAAGAACACTGAAAAGAATTATGAGTGCCATGTTGGTTTGTTTGGGTTTATCCCAAAGTTGTGAGGGGAGACAATCCTCTCAAAATACGTAATTCTCAATGTAAATGATCAAGGAATAATGAAAGGGCTATTATCCCTCCTACAAATTCTGTGAAATGTTGGGGTGTTTGACTACTACCTTTATATAAAGGTCTAAATTAATGGATTATGTATTCATTGAATATGAAAATAACAAAAGTGCATATGGTTTATGATGCATATGTCAGACATTCCTGATGGAAGCTATTGATTGAGTGTTGAGATATCCGAAATACATAATGAATCTCGTATATCCGTTAGCAATGTATCCAGTTGTACTAAAGGAGTATCGTGATGTGAACTGGATATCAAATGTGAAACACACCAAATCCACCAATATATATGTGTGGTGGCAGGTTCACTGATATTAGAGTATAATGCAATAGTTAGTCGGCACTAGACACGGAAATGACGGTAAGTCACGGCACAATTAAACAACATAGACACAATACCATGAAATAAATAATCTCTAATGGTTTGATTTCCACGATTATATAAAATCTAAGGAGATCTTGTAGATTAGCTTAAAAAATGTTTAGCAGAGATTGGGGTGTCAATTATTTGACAAACGGAATGGGACTGAATCCTATACACATGTTCTCTTGTGATGGTAACCCAACCAAGGCTGGCTAGAGATCCCAAGATAATGGTTGAAAAAAGGGACAACTAAGTTATGAGGGACAGTTAGCACTTATCCATTCTGTTAAAAGCAAAAGTGCTTTCTGTGATTCTGGTAGGTTAAGAGAATGCTTTTAATGATCCTTATATCTTGGTTAGGCCAAGTAGGGTATTGCAGAGTAACTTTATAGGAGGCTACCTATGTAAGTGTGAAGTGGGGCCGCTTCTGTGAGGATTTATAGGCTTGAATTCTCTAATGCGCTTTTTGAAACCAATAGCGATACAAGGCCAAAATGGACGCAACCATGAGAACATCTAAAATGGTAGGAGGTCTATTGTTTAGGTATCATTGTCTAGGCATACACCAAAGCCTAAGCAGTTCAAGACCTAGTTCATTGCTTAGCCGAGTATGTCCGATGGTATTCTTGTTGGTGATAGTGTCATGTGTGGAGTGATGTACGGTGTTAGGTGTAGTGCCCGAAAGACAATTTGTGTAATTGTTTTTAATAATGGATGACATAATTTATCTCACCTTAGTTACTTGCTTTGTGCTTGTAAAGTAATACACTGCTGCAAACCCTAAGTATATCTGTATGTAACCACTTAACTCAGTGTGTGGATTACACGTGAGGATTGAGTTAGTGGAGATATGCTTAAACTGTTAGTCCGTGGTGAACTTAATCAGAGTTTAGGGTCTCTTGATTAAAACACCAATAATGCGCCTGTAACACCTTAGGGTGTGATAGTCTTATCCGGACTGCCGGTAGAGGTACCTACGTGGGGCATTTATATATGATGGCATTCATATATAGATTTGGACCGATTTAATCTGTATTTCTCGGTATAATTCCGTAATCGAGGAATCTTATTAAATCATTAGATGATCATATATGGATCAACCTTAATCCCGAGGTGATCACATGTGGTGCCGCTTGTCCCGGGGTAGTGTTTGATGTGTTAGTTACGGTTCACTTAAATATGTGTTCCAAGCCACCTCTCATTGGCACTATCTCCAGGATGAGTGAGTAGTTCGATTTTCACAGACATGGAATCCATTCCTTCCTCTGCGGGAAGTAGAGAGACAAATCCCCTTATTTGTTAGCCCTAATAAAATGATCGATGGGCCCGATTCATGTTAGACTAATTAGCTACTAGTCGATATGTGAACTAATTGATCACTAGGGGTTAATGGTAAATAAAGATAAGATATTCGAAGTCGGGTTCACGGAGACTTCCCACTCGTAATGGGCGAGTCTATGGAGGGTTAATCCGTATGTAGTGATTATATCAATGGACGATATTCACTCTACATGGGTTGAGTATAAGTATACATCTATAATCGGTAGAGTTCGAGTTCGGGTTTATGGTGGCGTAATCCCGGAATTAATAATTAATGTACTTATTCTACATTTCGATGAATAATTATTTATTGGAGCTCACTGGTTATAGTCCATGGTCCCGATGTGGCTTCTGTAATTCGGACTAATAATCTTGTTATTTTGGCATCAGTGATAATTAATTGGCTAGGCTAATTAATTGATATGCATGGATATTATTTAGTTGGACTAAATAATATATTACACATAAAAGACATTTTATGTGGGCTTAGAAACCCTAATATGTGGCGCCAATATGGATGTTATTTAATTAGAGAGAAATTAGTTTTCTTGTATAATTATTTGACATGTGATTTATCTTTTATTTGTTAAATGATAATTCATGGAATATTAGATAATAATATGATTTATCCTAATTTGTTTGGGATAATCATTTTATTTATCTTTTATTTGGAATAAAGGATTAATGGAATAATTATCTATTAATTATTTAATCCTTGAAGGACAAGGATTACTCTCCTATATAAAGAGAGTTCTCCCAAGCCTTAAAACATTGGCAAATTTCGACCACCACATAAAGAAGGAGAGGAAAAATTAGTTTTCTCTTATCTAGGGTTTTAGAAGAAGAAAAACTCTAAGTTTTTTTTGGTCTTGCATATCACGGAGGTTCGTGTAACAAGAAGGGTGTCCACCAACTGCCGTTTGGAAAACACATCGGAAGATCTTGGCTTCTCTTTCTACTATTGGTAACATGATCTTAACCCCCTTGTAGTAGTTTAAGTCCTTTAACTATGTATTGTGATGTATAAATCGTGATCCATTCGCTGCGCGTAGATCTAACTCGTTTAGATCTAAGAACCTGCATCCTTCATGTGGTAGCAGAGCCAGGTTCCACGATTTATATAGTCATAATCATAATTGAACGATTTAAAGGAGTGGAATTGCATGTAGGTAAATTTTATTTATTGTTTTATGCTTTGATAATGATTAATTGCTATGGTTGAAGAGATGGATTGGGGGTTGGCACTGTTTACCTGTTAGATCTATTGTAAACTCATATAAACGATAAAAATTCGTTCATATGAGTATAGGAAATTATGTAATTTATTTTTATTGCAATTTTAATTTCCAGAAAATAGATCTGTTTGGTAGCTGTCTAGTTATTTCATTTTTCCCGTTGATCGAGCCGTTGAAACGACGATCCCTCCGGTCAGACTCAAGATTGGAATATGTTGAAAAATCCCACAAAATTTGACGTCAATCGGAGTCCGTTTTGATATCCGTTCGTTGCTGCAAGGAAAAGCTGCTGTAACAGAAAAATGCAGGATTCACAGAAACCCTACATGTGACTTCCTCGAATTTCTGGGAGAGTTTGGACCGTTGAAACTTTAATCCAACAGGTCGGATCGATAAATTTGGAGTTTTTGACGTGGCATAAAAATTTCAGGTCGATCGGGATTCATCTCGATTCCCGATCGGCCTCGAGAAGTTTTTGATGCGCTGCTGTAAAAGTCAGATTCAGCAGCAAGTTGGACGGCTCACTGGAGAAATTTGACAAGTCAAAGCCCCGATCCAACCGTCCATATTAAAGCCCGAGGAATGAAGAACAGATCTGGAAAATTTCGTCACGATCCGAGTTCGTTTGTTTTGCCGATCGTCGAAGATTTTGAGCAGCTTCAGATTTATGTTAGAAAATAGTAAACCCTAATTATGGTTTTGGTTATTTATTTTCTAATAGATTAGATACGGGGTGCCAACGGTCCATCTCGTTGTTTATTTTTCCGCACTAAAATACATGTTTAGATTGTATTGTAGAACCGGAAAATTGCCATGACATGCATCATATCATGAATTCCACTCCATATGCATACATGTAGAAATTAATTCGAGGAATAAGTTAGGCATGCATAAAACACGCAATTAGTTTTAATTAATTGTTTGATATTAATTAGAAACTAATTAGGGTAAAAACCGAGGAACACGGGTTTTTTTTCAATCGTCGAGGTTGGGTGATGGATTCTCGGTGAATCCCACTCTTCGAAAACATAAGGAGTAAAATCCCGAAACCTCATGGTAAAGGTGTTGGATCTCGGTGAAATCCACCTTACCTAGACGAGATTATGTTTTTGTTCCGTAGTGTCTACGTGAAAGTTTGATGTTCAAGGATTGGATTATCACGGGCATACATGGTTCGAAAGTGGTTTAACCACGGTTGGGTGGTCAACAGTAGCTACGGCTCAATCGACTTCACCCTCCACGTGTGGTGTTTGCACGGGGGTCTGGCAAGGCTGAGCCATCCGAAGAGCCACTACGGCTCAACGGAGCTCCCCTAGTTTTGACCCATCCGACGGCCACATAAGTTCCAACGAATAGGTTGGGTGGGCTAGTCCACGTAACCGACAACATTCGGGCCTATGATTTATTGTTCTTTAATGTAACATCAAGTCCAAAAACATAATCAGTAAACCCACCACTTTTTCAAAATATTGAGTGGGAGTGGGAGAGGCGACAGCCGACCCCACGGCCTATACTGTTAACACAAGCAACGTGAGAGAATGGTGATGCCTCGTGCCGGCCTGGGACCGGCCTCCCTAAGGAAGGCCTTAACCGCGATCAAAATTCAAGGCTTGGTCTCCGAAAGGATAGGATTTTGGGTACTCGTCGGGTCACTGACCGACCCTAAGGCGGCACACTCGGGGTCTACCTAAAAATCTGAGACAATAGGTCACACTCATAAAGGGTATTTTTGGTAGTACCGTGGCTGAAAAAGGAAAGGTGATTGACGACCACAAATGAGATGTTTGATTCTCAATTTGATCTTCAATATTAATCGAAACCTCTTTGACCTACCCTAAGGCGGCACTGAGGTATTAGATTAAATCCTTGGAACGGTAGGATAGACTATAAGTACTTAGTTTATAGTTCCTAAAATTTATTAGTAGTGTATGATTTGGATTTATTCTGTCAATTTTATTTACAACTGTTATACATATCTCTCTAGGGTGCTAGACTGCTAGTGTAAAATTGACTAGTAATGACTTCGTTAAAAAGTGGTTAGTAACTAGAATGTTGTACTTATTGATCTTACATGCGATTAATTTTTCGGAAGAGATATTTCTCTTGAGCCTTCAAGACTTAAGTGACGTAAATAAGTATGTCACTGCTGCCACTCGTGTTGAACGAGAGACAACCATAGTTATTTTGAAAGATGATTGGGACGATAAAATTCTTCTAGTGAATTTTAATTGTGTAGTGTCTACACGAGAAATTTTCAAATAGAAAAATTGGAGAATCATAAATTAAAGTGTCGCTAGTTAGACGGTATTTGGAACCGATAAACTAGTGGGAGATTTTATCTTATGTTTTTCTAATTTATTAGAAAATTAGTCCCACTGGGTAACGCTTTCATTAAACATCCCACAGTTCACGAGTAGTGTCTACTCAAACGAACTGCTAGTTCAAGACTATTTCCTTTTAAGGAAAGTTAAGAATGGGAAAGAATGTCTATAAGTGTTAATCATCTTAACTGAAGTTTTGAGGCTAAACCGAAACATTAAATAAAGAAATTATAGGATAAGGAAAGTGATTTCGGATCACTAACCAATGAATCCTTAGCGACTTTCTTAACCGAGTAACTTGACTCGGTAGCATAGTTCTTTGGAAGAACAAGGAAAATTTGCATTAACGATTAATAGAGTAACAACGGGCAGTAATTTCAGCTAGAATAGTGGGAGTGGTATGAGGAAATGAATTTTTGATTCGATCCTTGAATATCACGGAAAAATTTATTTTTCTGCTTTCAGATTCGTTGGAACAAATGGATTCACTTTCAACTCGATATTATTGTTGCCTCATAGAAAGTGAATTTGACATTTGTAGTACGAATCCGAGACTCGGACTTTTGTTTGATAAAGTCAGAACCACTAAGAAATGCTGAAAAGGTATATGTAACACGTCTTAAACTATTATAGGCAAATGGTTTCCGTATTAAGATAAACGATTCTTCATAATCTATTAATTAGTGCATATATCCTAGAGATAAGACCTAACGACTGGCTAAGGGTGATTCCTATCTCCCAGTCTCGGAACACTGTCTCAAAGAACAATGACTAAGCTTCCTTTCTATTAGGAAAGGGTAATAGATCTGAAGAAGTAAGGTAGCTTGTTCACAATGACCTTCGGGGTCTAGTGAAAGATACAAGCTAATGGGTGCTTTTGAGCGGTGACATTTTGTCTGATAACTACTCGAAACACGATTTAGTTTATCAAAAGAATACGAGGAGGAGTCTCTGATTTTAACAGAGAATAGAGTATTCCATGCTCAGAAATAGGCTATCGCATAGTCTTGGGACTGATGCTCGGCCTGCCTCCTAGTGGAATGATTCTCACTGAGGAAGAAACCATAGACTTGCCCTATATAGTTACTGATGTGCTACAATACACTGCTAAACTCGATTAAGATAATTGGTTGCAAAATAACGGTTAACAATAGTATGTAAACCGAGAAGTCTACCTAGAAGATGCTAGTGAATTTATGGATAAGGAGTGAATCCATTTAATGAAAGAATCCAAGTCCAAGAATGAAGAGATTTCGAAGTCATTAAGTCCGCCATTTATGCTCGCGGACTATCGGAATAATATTACTTATAGTATTACATCTTATTATTAAGTAATTATTGGCTGAATATTTAGTAAACATGGCGCCATTTTTTGGATAAGGGAAGAAACTAGATACATTGGCCTCAGAAAATTCAAGATACATTGAATTTTTGGAAGCATTGAATGAAGTTACATTGAACTCATCTCACCACAAAATTGGCGCCACCTTCTTGGAGTTTTTGAGAAGAATTTTTTATCTTATTTATGCTATTATTCATGTACTTAGTTTTGCAGGTGTCCTTTGTAAACTATAAATAGCAATCCATTTGTAACTTGAAAAATCATTCAACTTTTATCAATATAACTTATATTTTCTCACTTGGAAAAGTGTGTGATAAAATTCTCTGGAAAGAGGTTTCTAAATCCGGATTATCAAGGGCCTAAGCAACCCTTGTGGGCATCCATATACCAAGCTGCTAAGAAATGGGTTTTCTAAGTGTCGAGGTGATTCCAAGGTGCTCTCACACAGGTTGTGATTGTGTCAATGAGCTTACTATTCCAAGGTGCTTCCACACAGGTTGTGGTTGTGTTGAGGACTTATCTATCCATCAAATATCTCAATCCTAGATCCTACATCCAAATCGCATCAGTTGGTATCAGAGATAAGGCGGATTGAAGGTATTATACCCCTTCAATTTTTCAATATATATATATATATATATATATATATATATATATATATATATATATATATATATCCGAGACACCAAAAAAAATATTCCTTTCATACACTTCATAATATTTGTGTTACCTCCTGGAATTCTTCTCTCTACACTTTACATGTTTTGTAATACACCTTTAGAGCTCCAATACACTTATATATATATATATATATATATATATATATATATATATATATATATATATATATATATATATATATATCTGAGACACCAAAAAAAATATTCCTTTCATACACTTCATAATATTTGTGTTACCTCTTGGAATTCTTCTCCTACACTTTACAAGTTTTGTAATACACCTTTAGAGCTCCAATACACTTAAAAATCCTTGTATCTACACCTTGTATTCTGGAGTACTTTCGAGTGTTGTGAAATACTTGATATTATCCGATTTGAATCTCTAACTTGAGAAAAGAAAGCAAAACTTTTGAACAAAAAAAAATGGCTGGAAATAATGAAGATGAAAAGAGGAATCAATTTTTGCTACAGTCTATCAAACAACGGCACCAACAAGAACAAGAGCAAATAAGACAAACTATAGCTGATCAAGTAGCTGAACAGGTGGCAGAACAAATAAGGCAATTACAACTTGGGCAAGGTGGGCAAAATGCTCTGAATAATGAGATTGAACCCAGCAATTACTCTGAACAAGGAGATGACGAGGAGCAAAATGATGCAGCAACAGTTTTAACCTCACGGAGAGTTGTGGCACCACGGGACACTCTTCAAGGTATGAAACAAAAAATTTCGGTGTTTAAAGGTAATTCTAATCCTAATGAATATCTTTCTTGGATTGTTAAAGTTGAGCAAAATTTTAATTGTCATGATTATTCAGAAAGAAACAAAGTAAAGCTTCCTACTAGTGAATTTGAAGAATGAGCTATACTTTGGTTCTACAAAACTAACGAAAAGCACAGGAAATTAAGGCAACAAGCGATTTCTTCTTGAGATGTTCATACGAATGAAATGTATCGGAAGTGGGTTCCCGAATCCTATCGTCGTGAGCAATAAGAAAGTTGCAAACCCTCCAACAAGGCGATAAATCTGTTCAAACCGATCAAGATGAGTTGGAAATGGCCTTAATTCGAACGGATACTGAAGAATCCGATGAACATACCATTGCCCGATTTTTAGGAGGTTTGCGGCCCGAGATAGCGAACCCAGTTGAAATGGTGAATTGCACTACCTACGATGAAATGGTACATGCAGCCTTGACTAAGGAAAGACAACTCATGAAAAGAAAGGCACAACTTGCAAAAAGTCATTCAGGTACCACACCATCTAAATCTACATCTTTTCACTACAAAGGTGACGGAGGTAAGTTTCCCATTAAGAACTCTGCTGTTAAATATACCCTTCCCCAAATTTCAAATGACCGTCCGGTCAAAGAAAAATCTGATAGCACTCTGTGATGTTACAAGTGTCAAGGGCTAGGGCACAAGGATAACGAATGTGCTAACAAAAGGGCTTATATCTCAACTGGAGAAGGTAAGTATCAATAAGCTTCGGAAGATGAAATGAACCACTAAATGAGCAAAAATCGGCTGAAATCAGTGAAGAGGAAGACATGGGCATTTTGTTTGATGAACGTGCAATGTTTGTGGCCAATAAAGTCCTAAGTGCCGTAAGTCAAGTCAACAATAATGAGGTACAGCGTGAGAATATTTTTCAAACTAGTTGCCTTATCAAAGGTAAATTATGCATGATGATTATTGATTCTGGAAGTTGTACTAATGCCATTAGTAATGAGGTTGTTGAAAAATTGAATATTCCCACAATTAAGCACCCTCAACCTTACAAATTACAATGGTTGAATGATTGTGGCTCTGTTAAAGTAACTAGGCAAGCATATGTAAATTTTAACCTCTCGAAATATGAAGATAAGGTTCTTTGTGATGTAGTACCTATGCATGTCTCACATATATTACTTGGCCGTCCATGGAAATTTGATAAGCGTGTCACATATGATGGTTTTCTTAATAAATACACACTTTCTCACAAAGGTAAGCGTATCACTTTGAGTCCTTCGCCACCACACGAGGCTCATTCTGATCAAGTTAAGTTTGCTAAGAAAAGAGAAGCGGAACACGCTAATGCACAAGCACACACTGATTCTGAATCTACAATTGTTAAGGTGCCTTCTGAAACTCTTAAAGTGGACTCCCATAGTCATGATAAGAAAGGGAATTATGTGGCTATCTGAAGTCTTATTTTGTTCATTTACAAGGATTCCTATCCGTTAGTTCCTCATTCGGAATTTAACGAGCACATATCTACTCCATTTCCTTGTTATATGATTATATCTGATCTTGCGGGAACTCTTCCCAATACTGTACTAACCCTTTTGTGGGAATTTGAGGATGTGTTTCCGGAAGAAGAACCAGGTGGGTTACCACCACTCCAAGGAGTGGAGCATCAAATTGATTTTATACCGGGAGCGGTCCTACCGAATCGTCCAGCTTACCAGTGAAATCCTGAAGAAACTAAGGAGATTCAATGGAAAGTTCAAGAACTATTGGAGAAAGGGAAGATCCGAGAATCAATGAGTCCATACGCAGTTCCTGAGATCATCGTGCCTAAGAAGAATGTTGAATGGAGGATGTGCACCGACTGTCGTGCCATTAATCAAATCACGGTAAAATATCGTTATCCTATTCCCCTTCTTAATGATATGTTAGATGAATTTCATGGTGCAAAATTATTCTCGAAAACTGATTTAAAGAGTGGTTATCACCAAGTGTGAATTCGTGAGGGCGATGAGTGGAAAACAGCGTTTAAAACAAAGTTTGGTTTATATGAATGGCTCGTTATGCCTTTTGGTCTTACCAACGCACCAAGCACATTTATGAGATTAATGAATGAGGTCCTTAGAGATTTTATCGGTCAATTTTTCATGGTCTATTTTGATGACATCTTAATCTATAGCCATGATCTTAATTCACATCTATCACACCTAAGGGCAGTTTTGGGAGCACTTGGAAGGGCACATCTGTTTCCTAATCTTAGGAAATGTTCTTTTATTCTTGGATCATGTTGTTTTCCTTGGTTTTGTTGTAAGTGGACAGGGTATTGAAGTTGACCAAGAGAAAGAAAAGGCAGTGGCCGACTGGCCCGAACCTAAAAGTGCAACAGAAGTCCGAAGTTTTCATGGCTTAGCAAGTTTTTATTGACGGTTCATTCGAAATTTCAGCAACATAGCTGCCCTCTTAAACGAGTTGGTCAAAAAGAACACACCATTCCATTAGGGTCCTACTCAAAGGGAAGCATTCGAAACTCTTAAATCTCATTTGGTATCTGTACCTATACTTGCTTTACCTAATTTTTCTAAGATGCTTGAAATTGAGTGTGATGCATCCGGGGTGGGTATAGGTGGTGTTTTAATACAAGAGGGATGTCCTATTGCATATTACAGTGAGAAGTTAAAAGGTTTCAATTTAAATTATGCCACGTATGACAAAGAATTGTATGCACTTGTTCAATGTTTACGTGTGTGGCAACACTATTTGCGTCCAAGAGAATTTGTTATCCATTCCGATCATGAATCGTTGAAATATCTTAAAGGGCAATCTAAATTGCATTGCGTCACATTAGGTGGTTGGAATTTATTGAATCATTTATGTATGTGATAAAATATAAAAAGGGAAAAGATAACATAGGTGCTGGTGCATTATCTAGGCGCTACACTTTAATCACACAAATGCAAACCAAATTACTTAAGGAGTTGTATGCATCTGATCTTGACTTCTCTGAGTTGTATAAATCTACTGAAAATGCAGCTTGTGAGAAGTTTTATAGGCACGAGGGATTTCTGTCCAAAGAAAATAAATTATGTATTCCCCAAGGATCTTTGCAAGAATATTTTGTGTGGGAGGCACATGGCGGAGGTCTCATGGGTCACTTTGGCATTTCTAAAACTTTAGACATACTTCACTCACATTTTTATTGGCCTAAGCTGGTTCATGATGTTAATCGAGTTTGTGAATCATGTATTACTTGTCTTAAAGCTAAGTCGAAGTCACACCCGCATTGTTTGTAACACCCCTGCCAATTCCTTCATCCCCTTGGATTGATCTTTCTATGGACTTTGTGCTAGGTTTACCACGTTCTCAGACGGGTAAAGACTCTATTTCTATGGTGGGCGATCGTTTTTCTAAAATGGCTCACTTTATTGCATGTCATAAAGCAAATGATGCTTCGCATATTGCCGAGTTATTCTTTAAAGAAATAGTGCGAATACATGGTGTTCCTTAGTCAATTTTCAGTGATCGAGATGTAAAGTTTGTAAGTCACTTTTGGCGTGTATTATAGATGCGTTTAGGCACTACTTTGTTATATTCTACCGCCTATCATCCCCAAACCGATGGCCAAACAAAAGTTATGAACCGAGTATTGGGTCAATTATTGCACATAGTGGTGCAAATGAACTTAAAGAATTGGGAAACTTGTTTACCATATGTTGAATTTACCTATAACCGTGCTACTCATTCTACTACTAAGTAGTCACCATTTCAGATTGTTTATGGTTTTAATCCTATAACTCCTATTGATCTTATCCTCTTCCCCTAGGTATGCTCAAAAATCTCGAGGGAGAAAAAGAAAGCTGAGATGGTCCGTGAGTTACACGCAAAAGCAAGGAAAAATGTGGAGGCTCAAACAGCTCACTATGAGAAACAAGCCAAAAAGGGCAGAAAGGAGATGGCCTTTGACCCCGGTTATTGGGTATGGCTGCATTTTTGTAAGGAGAAATTTCCGGACTAGTGGAAGACCAAGCTACATCGGCGTGGAGACGGTCCATTTCAAGTATTGGAAAGAATCAACAACTATTCCTACAAGCTTGATATTCCACCAGACAGGGGTATTTCAAACTCTTTCAATGTGGCTGACTTGCGTCTATTTGATAACCCACATGATCTGAGGACAGATCCTTCACAACCGGGAGGGTCTCCGGAACCAAGTTCTATACAAGATCCTATGACATTTCAAGTTGGTGCTGAAACTCGACTACAATGCAAAATGAGGCTCGCATGTTTGGGTAATTTGGTCCATTTAATAATACAAGAATCCAAGTCCAAGAATGAAGAAGATTGTGAAGTCATTAAGTCCGTCATTTATGCCCACGGACAATCGGAATAATATTACTTATAGTATTACATCTTATTCTTAAGTAAATATTGGCTGAATATTTAGTAAACATGGTGCCATTTTTGGCTAAGAAGTAAGCATGGAAGAAACTAGATACATTGGCCTTGGACAATTCAAGATACATTGCATTTTTGGAAGCATTGAATGAAGTTACATTGAACTCATCTCACCACAAAATTGGCGCCACCTTCTTGGAGTTTTTTAGAAGACTTTTTATCTTATTTATGCTATTATAATATTATTCATGTACTTAGTTTTGCAAGTGTCCTTTGTAAACAATAAATAGCCATCCATTTGTAACTTGAAAAATCAATCAACTTTTATCAATATAACTTATATTTTCTCACTTGGAAAAGTGTGTGTTGAAATTCTCTGGATAGAGGTTTCTAAATCCAGAATATCAAGGGCTTAAGCAACCCTTGTGGGTATCCATATACCAAGGTTCTTAGAAACAATTTTTCTAGGTGTCGAGGTGATTCCAAGGTGCTCTCACACAGGTTGTGATTGTGTCAAGGAGCTTACTATTCCAAGGTGCTTCCACACAGGTTGTGGTTGTGTTGAGGACTTATCTATCCATCAAATATCTCAATCCTAGATCCTACATCCAAATCACATCAGGATTGCTCTAGACTACAGCTCCATCACAATGAGTAATCACTGAGCCTGAGATCGATTCACTATCATCCTTAATCCGACTAATAACCAGAAACAGTGTAGTCAACAACACTCAAGTTTGCACCCAAATACACAAGCATATGAATCCTCATTCTCTAAAGATATTTGAGGATGTACTATACTGCTATCCATTGCTTGAATCCAAAAGTGAATCTATCCCATTTTCTCTATATCTGAAGTTTGAGAGAATTATTCCGTGAGGGGTTGGGTAGGAAACCTCTCATTGAATCTAGCATTCTAAAATGCATCATCATCTTAACAATAAGATGAATGGGACACTGACACTACTTGCCTTCTTGAATTCGACCGAATCAAATTCTAAGAATATAGTCCACTTCTCTGATTTAGAGAAGCTTTGGCCCGTCAGTTCTTGACTTCAGATAACACACCCATGTTGTTCTCAACTGTTGCAATTTTATCTTTGTCATTAACACTAATACTCACTAATTTACCAATATTGATATCCTAGTCTACAAAATACTTATCAATATTCAAGTCAGGCCCACATGCAACCTTTGATCACCTAGAGGTTTGCTTTAATCCACCAATGGATATAGGCATAGGCAGTCAATCTGCCATTGGATTTAAGCTAAAATCCATCTGTTCCAAATGAATTCAAGCTCCATTGTTCTGCAAGAAAGTTTCAGGGCATCACCCCTGGTAATCTTTCTACTTTCCATGAAGTCAAGCAAGGTTGAGTGGTGAGAAAGTTAAAGGGCATCACCCATTTTTAAACTATCTACTTCTCGGGGAATTACCCTTAGACCACATAGCTTTGCTTTTAAAGATAAACTTTCTATTCATTCTCATCATGTAGATCCAAGTACTCCCACTGGGCCTGAGACACTCAGGTGGTTCTGCAGGATTGTTTACTGAACTGGAGTACCAAAACTTCATTTATAGGTTTATGGCTTTAAACCAACCTCCTATTGTAAGAATCCTACACAGTCCTTGTAGAAGGACCATAGGTGATCAATCACCCCAAGTAGACTGTAGAGACTACATTATCACAGCGGGTCAATGGTTAGACCATACTCCCACTGCATTTGGGTGGATTTATATTCTGATCTATTTCAGCATCATTAATCAGTGTAATCCCCAAAAACCGATGTTGGATGTGGTCTGATTAAAGCAGATAGTAACTCCTTGAGTAACTGTACTTCAAGTCCTAAGGTTGTTATTTGAACATTATTTTAGAAAGAATGTAACGGTGTAACCGTCACTATCCGATCTTAAGAATCTTATAACCAATCATTACTCATTGCATTAAGATATTTCATGAACAGTCGCCATCTGAACGTGTATGTAAAATATCCAGTCCTACCTTCAAGCACTAGTTCTAAATGCCTCTATTTGCGGAAGTGGAGTAAATGCACTTCACTCTTTATCCAGAAATTCATAAGCATCTTCTAGGTAGACTTCTCGGTATTACATAATAATGTAAACCGTTATTTTGCAACCAATATCTTAATTGAGTTAAGCAATGTATTGTAGCATATCAATAACTATTCAAGACAATCTATGGTTTATCCTTTTAGTGAAATCATTTCACTCGGAGGTAAGCCAAGCATCAGTGCCAAAACCATGCCATAGCCAATATCTGAGCATGGAATACTTGTTTCTCTGGTAATATCAGAGATTCCTCCAAATTTTTAGAAAAACTTTCAGCATTTTGAGTAGTCATTAGACAAAATGTCTATTACTCAAAAGCTCCCACTAGCTTGTATCCTTCATAAGTCCCCGAAGGTCAATATGAACAAGCTATGATACTTCTTTAGCTCCATTACCCTTTTCTAATTGAAAGGTTACTTAGTCATTTTTCCTTTTGAGATAGTGTTCTTAGACTGGGAGATAGGAATCACCCTTAGCCAGTCTTCTGATCTTATCTCTAGGATATATGTTCTAATCAATAGATGCTGAAGAATCATTTATCTAAATACGGAAACCATTTTTGTCTTAATAGTTTATGATGTGTTACATATACCTTTTCAGCATTACTTAGTGGTTCTGACTTTATCAGACAAAAGTCTGAGTCTCAGAATCGTATACAAATGTCATATTCACTTTCTTTAAGGCAACTATATTATCGATGTGAAAGTGAATCCATTTGTTCCAACGAATTTGAAAACAGAAATTATATTTCTTTGATATTCAAGGATTAAAACCGGAAAATTATTTCCTTATATCACTCCCACAATCTTAGCGGAAATAACTGCCCGTTGTCTACTCTTTATCATGAATGCCCAGCTACCTTGTTCTAATAGAAGAACTTTAGCTTCTGAGTCAAATTTCTCGGTTAAAAAAGTCTATAAGGATTTATAGGTTAGTGATTCGAAATCAGTTTCCTTATCCTTTACTTTCTTTGATTAATATTTTGGTTTAGCCTTTAACTTATTTAGTTTAGACGACTTATACTTGTAGACCTTTACCTTCCCATTCTTGGCTTTGTTTAAAGGAAATGGTCGTGAACTGGTAGTTCATTTGAGTAGACACTACTCATGAACTGTGGGATGTCTAGTGAGATTGATACCAAATCATTCTCGTCATCTTTGAACTAATTTTAATTTGTCTTCCGTGTAATACGAGTGACAGCAGTGACATACTTATCATGTCACTTAAGTTTGAAGGCTTAAGAGGGAAATCCTCCACCGGAAAGATTAATTGCATTCTTGATTTATGAGTTCAACGTTCTTGTTACTTTTCCACTTTCATGAAGTCATCATCAGTCAATTTATCGTGTTTAGCAGTTTAGATACCTTGAGATTATATGTAGTTGCGAAAATAAATCATGACAGAAATGTAAATCAAATAATACACCACAACAAATAATAAATTTTAGAAATTATAAACATGATGTCATGCATGCAGTTTATCCTACCATTCAAAGGATTTAACCTCACGCCTACAGTGCCGCCTTATGGTAGGTCAAAGAGGTGACGATTAAATTGAGACAATCTCTCTCAACAATTAACTGTGAATCGGACATCTCCATTTAAGTGTTGATTACCTTCCTTTTTCAGCCAAGATATTTCCAAAAATACCCTTGTGAGTGTGACCTACTGTTTCATATCTCAAAGTACGCCCGAGTATGCCGCTTTAGGGTCGGTCAGTGACCCGACGAGTACCCAAAATTCTATCCTTTTGAAGACCAAGTCATGCATTTTGATAGCGGTGAAGGCCATCCTTAGGGGGCCGAAATCAAAGCGGCATGAAGAGTCACAATTCTCTCACTTGCTTGTGTCAACAGTAGAGGCTGTGGGGTCGGTTGTCTCCTTCCCTGCTTCCACTCGTTATTTTGTAAAATTGGTAGTCTTATTAGGATTTCCAGAATTTCTTGACAACCCAGAAAAAACAATAAATCATGAATATTTAAATTAATTCTCCCACTAGTTCATCGGTTCCAAATACCGTCTAACTAGTGTCACTGTATTCATGATTTTCTAATTTTATGGATTTATAAAAATTCCTTGTGTTACACAATTTAAAATTCACCAAAAATTTTATAATCCTCAAACATTAGAACATATGAATTTCCCAACAATTTGAAAAACAATAAATCACGAAATTTAAATCTCCCACTAGTTTATCGGTTCCAAATACTGTCTAACTAGTGACACAATATTCATTATTTTCCAATTTATCGATTATTTAGAAAATATTTTGTGTAGTCACTACACAACAAAAATTCACCAACGATTTTTAAAGTCCTAATTTTCTCATGATAAAAATTTAGGATCACGGAATTTTTTTCAATAATCCAAAAAACAAGATATCAGTAAAAAAACAACCATCAACTTATCGGTTCCAAATACCGTCCAGTTGGTGTCAAATTTTTCATGATTTTCCAATTTCTTGATTATCAAAATTCTAAATTATGTAGACACTACATAATCCTAACCCTGAAGGATTCATAATCCCAAATTAAATTTATAATGTGAATTTTATATCTAGATAAAATTCTGTTTCCTTTAATTAATTTAATTTATTTTTAATATAAATTAATTATCGTGTTCATACATGTCTAATTAATGTCAATATTATTTTTCTACATTTATGCATGTTCTAGGAGTGGAATTCATTAATATGATGCATGACATGGTTATATCGCATAAATAATCATACAAGAAAATAAATGCAAAAGATAAACCATTGAGATGGACCGTTGGTACCCTCGTATCTAATCTATAAACTAAATAAATAAACCCTAGGTTCAAATAATTACAAGTCTTCAATGTCCAGCCGCCGCCGCCTAGTATATTAATTTTCTGCTCCGTTTTTTGAAAAAAAAAGTGCTCCAGCCGAGTTTGTGCAGGTGCTCTCCTTCCATCGCAGCATCCCGGGTTCGAATCCCAGCTGTTGCATTTATTTTAATTTATCAAAAGCAAGCATTTGTTTCTGAAAAAATAGCATAAAAACGCTTTGGGTGGGTTTCAAACTCGGGTCTTTAATTTCCAGATCTTGTATCTCCACCACTGTAGCGCCGCATCAGCTGTGATGCTGTTCTTTGAAAGATATTTAAATAGTACAGGGCCACCGAGTTCTATTTTATTCTAGTTACTAGAAAATTAAATTATAACAAAATTAATGATATAATTTCCTAAACACAGAAAAAATTTTGGGTTTACAATAGATCTAACGGTAAACAAGTACCAACCCCAATCCATCTCGTCAACCAAATAATTCAACCACGGATATTTATAATAAACATATAAAAGATGTAATATTTATTCAATTCCACTCCTTATTAATTAATTATGCAATCAAGATCGCAAAATCGGTTTAACCTTTCTCTAATACCACATGCTGGATATAGAGAAGCCCGAATCCGATCCGTTCCATAACTGGATCGTAAAATTTGATTCTCAGGCACCGATCGAGACGCTCAATCATACACAGCGGAAGCTACGAATTAGATTCATTTACGATTTTACCACGATATGATTCGCATAATAAATTAATCTACAAGAAGGTTAGTAGATTTACCCCAACCGGAGAGAAATAGGCAATCGACCAAAGAGAGAAGCCGTGATCTTCCGGATTGTATCTCCAAGCGACGACTGGTGGACGTCGATTCTCCCCGTAGAACCTCCTCGAATATGCTCCAAGGTTTTTCTTCTCTTAATGACTAGAACGAGAAACAAATTTTTCTCTTATTTTTATTATAATGTGGCACCAATAATGTTGTGTAATTGTGTTAGGGGGAAATCTCTTTATATATGAAAATAACTAGTCAATAGAGAGTTATCCTTTTCACACCACAATTACGTATTCCTATATGGAAAGATATTTGCCATAAGATAAGAGATAATTCCCAAAAAATCAATCTCTTATCTCTTTTTCATTAATTATCTAACAAATAAATAAATAATTAATTACACATGTGACATAATCTAGGAAAATTTCTTTTCCTAATTTATCCACAATAGGGGCGCCACTTTTATCATTAATTTAATAGAAAATGTCTTTTCTATTTTATATATTATTTACCAAATAAATAATATTGTATATTTATTAAATAGACCAACTATTTAATTTATTCTGGAGGTTCTATAAAACGAGAAAACACTCACGTGTTAGGAGCCAACCCGGGGAACATGGACCTATAACCAGTAGCTACAATAAATTGAATAAAATATTCATCGAACATAATATTTCTACTCAACCTATTAATTCCGGAATTATGCCACTATAAATCCAAAACCGAACTCTATCTATTATAGAAATAACTTATTCTCAAAACGTCATTGATATAATCATTACATACAGACTAACCCTCCATAGACTATCCGTAATGAAGCGAGATTATTTCCGTAAACCTTCTTCGTTACATCTCATCCTTATTTACCATTAACCCACTATTGAACAATTAGTTCATAACCAATATGAACTCCCGGGATTGATCTGTTTCTAGGATTAACAAATAAGGGATTGTCTTTCTACTTCCCGCAGGAAGGAATGGATTCAATATCTGTGAGACACACACTCCTCACTCATTCCAAAATAGTGCCAACATGAAAGTGACTCGGACCGTGCCTCTTAGCAATCCTTAACGAAACATCAAACCCTATCCTGAAACAAGCAGGAGTCTGTAGTCACTTCAGGATTAAGGTTAATCCATATATGATCATCTTGTGATTTAATAAGATTTCTCAATCACGGAATTATATGAGAAACTCATATTAAATTGGTCCGGTCCTATATGACTATCATCATATATAAATGCCCCACTTAGACAAGCGCATTAATGGTGGTTTAATCAATAGACCCCATACATTGATTAAGTTCACCACGGACTAATAGTTTAAGTGTATCACCATAAACTTAATTCTCATGTGTGACACATACTAAGTTATATGGATACAATGATACAAATTGGGTTTTCAGTAGTGTATAATATATAAGCACAAAGAAAATAATAAGATGAGAATAAATCTGTCATTTATTAACTATAAAAGCAATTACATAAATTGTCTTTTAGGCGCTACTTCCAACAGTACCGAATCTAGAGCATTGGAGAATGAATCTGGATCAAAAGAAGCATGTTGGGCCAAGTAAAAGAAGTCCAAGAAGAGATCTGTTGAAGAAAAAAAAAGAAAAGTGAGCCCGGTTTACCGTGGGCTAGGGCCGGTAAACCGAGAGCCTTGTGGGACACAAAATTGAATCTGCCGCATCTATTAGGTCGGTTAGGGTTTCTATGAGTCATAAGTCGGCTGTTGTATCTATATAAAGCCGTATTAACTGATTATTACATAAGTTCCAAGTTTTGCATAATATATTATTTACATTATACAATTTGATGAAATAAAGTTATTCTATGCTTTAGAGGAGTATTTCTGGTTTTCTCCCATTCTCTACCATCCCTAGCTTGAGTGGATCGAGCTAGATCTCTATTGTTGAAGATATGAAGCTTTGAACGTTCCTTTTTGTCTTCAATATGGTAGATTTGTTCGTATTTATGTGTTTTAGTTAACCTGCATGCTTATCAACCCCATGATTTACTTAGATTAATCGTAATTGAGCAATGTAGATCCAGAATTAAGAAAATCCTCCCCCGGTAAACCGGTGGTCTATACCGGTTTACCGAGGAAAAATTTAGGAAACTTAATCTTGAGGATTCACGTCAGCTACGTTGATCGATAGGTTTAATTAACAGTAGGTTATAATAGGCCAATCTGCTTATTGTACTCATAAATTAACACGACGAACTTGCAAGGTGATGTGTTAGTTAGGACATAGTCTTGATGACCCTAGGAACGTGCTGATCAATGTCGACAGCTGTCTAGGCGGGTTAGTGGTATGAGTTTGCGCTCAATATCGGCAATTCTAGTTCTTTATGCGTATGGGCTATTACGGACAAATTAAGGAGGGTAGCTTGTATATAGATTGTGTACTACCATGGTCGGAGTAGATCGGGTTAGGAGTTGCACCCGTAGCTTATAACTAAACTAAAAGCTCACTCGATTAATTTAAGGAAATTGTGTGGGGAAGTAAATATAAAGATAAACTAATCCAAGTTAGTAGATCGGTGGGAAGAAGGGGAGGAATACCAAGTTTCTTTCATGTTTATTGTTCGTCAAAGACCATCTATGTTGCTTCTTAGTTATGTTAGAATCTTTTATACTTAGAGTTGCATTGTCTCTGTAGGATCGACCTTGATTCGCCCTTACTATACTACGATGTACCTAGTATTTTTGCTAGTAATATTGACGTTAGTGAATTACACGCGATCAAAGTTTCTCGGTCTTGAGCCGGAACTTTCTAGAACTTAATGCATGTGGGTTAATATAGCATACGGTAGGTTAATGACACATAGACATTTACTTTCCTTGCAAATGGAAGTAAACAAGTTTAGGAGACTGCACCCGTAGCTAATGATGAATTAATACATATGTTCTGGATGATTTGCAGAATTACCGATGAAGTAAACATGACGCTTAGGTTGTGTTTGTTTTGGGTTAGAGTTTTTTTGGGAGTTTTTTTGGAGTTTTTTTAGATAAAGTAATTGAAATAATGATTAGAAAGTTGATGCGGTAAAATAAAGTAGAATAATGATTGGTGTAGATTATGAAATGATTGGTGAAATAAAGTAGAATAATGAATAAAATAATGGTAAAAAATGTAATAAAGTTGATAAAGTGAAATGATGAGAGATGATTTAATATTTTTTTATTTGTAGTTGAAGATTTGATTGTTGAAAGAATTGTAAGAAATGATTGGTGATGTGATGGAAAAAAAACGCCGAAAAAAACTCCGGCCAAAACAAACGGAGCCTTAATTACACCAAGTTAGGAGATAGGTTAGAAGGGTAGGAACACCATTTATTTTCTGTTTTTATGTTGGTCATAGGCTGCTTTTATGTGTTCCTAGTTAGGTTAGTACATTTATTATTGAGAAGTTGCATTGTCTTTGTGGGATCGACCCTTGATCGTTCGCTATATACACAATGGGCCTAGTCCTCTTGCTAGTAAAAGCGACTTACACACAATCAAACACAAAGAGTTATAGAGGTTCAGGGTGGTGTAATCCTTTAATCCTCTCTTCTCATGTGATGATTGAAGGAATTCACTATTGTTTTAGATACGAAAAGTACAGCAGTGATGATTGTCTTTGACAAATCCCTAGTTGCTTCACAATCTGAGCAGTCGCTCCTTAACAGTTCTTCCCACCGTTGAAATAGTGTCCTAAACATCCGACCGGGTCGGATCATTTCTACTATTTCTTTATGTTCATACATATGATAAATGTCTTTCTGTTTTTGTATATTTGTTCGTTTAACGGACCAATTATGATATTGTATAAATGATAATGTCCTTAGTGTCAAACTGTGAAAGAGAAACCATGATAGTGATAATGGTTGATGAGATCTCGACTCCCTTTAATAGGTTTGATACTTAAATGTCTCTAGTCGTATGTGCTATTAAATGAGATATTAATAGTACGATTAGACTAGCACGTATTGGATGTATTATATCTTATAAAGATAGGGATAGATCTCGCCTATCAAAGTATAGAGACACTTGGAATGTACGTGGACGTGTATTAGAGAATGCGTACGTTAGACTGACCCACTTACTTTATTAAGTGTAGCACTATGTGGCGGTTGTGTAATTATCTTGAGACCGGAGTCTTCATGACATCACAGTGTGGATTGTCATACTTTGACACTATTGAGGTTTTCCTAGCCATAGGGAAATCATGCGGTAGTGATTGGGCATGATACTGAAGCATGCATAGGATTCATGTTGCTTGTCCAGAAATCGCGTATCCTAATAATAGGAGTAAACATCTGAAAGAGTCTTCTTATAAGGAATGTCTAGCTCTCAGGAATCTTTTCAAAGTGGGAGTAAATGAGTTACTTCGAGAAAGCATGATATCCAGATTATAAGATATGGTCGTTAATGTATTGACACTCGAGATACGACCGTATGGATTTTGTAACAGCGATAGGATTCTATTTACTCGGTAACTATTTCACATGAAAGGTAGTAGTCATTGCATTTGATTCTTCCGATGATTGGAGGTCATGGCGTGTTGCTAGACGCTATCAATGATCGTTAGGTATGAAGGGTATTTTAGTAAATGCACTTTGTGCCAACGGTCAACATACTCGAAAGCCTATCGGGTCACATACGTAAGAACATCTAGCCAGATTAAAATAGCGGTTATAGTGATAACCATATAAGGAAAGTTATCTCGACTATAAAGTGTTATAGTGGTAAATTACTATGAAGGTATTTATTTTATATGAATAAATAAAATATAAGATATTAATTATGTTGGTTAATTACGAATATTCCGGAAGCCAATTAATGTCTATTTTGGGCCCATGCTATGTGTATAAGGTACACATGGATTTTACGAATTAATTAATCATAGTAAAATAGTAATCATGTTGACTAGTTAAATATTTTGATATATGTATGGCGCATATTTATGTGTATATTGATACACATGGATTTTGCAAGTTAATCAGTCATGACATTATATTATGTATTAATATTGGATATTAATATATATACATGTATAGATATATGCGTGTATATATATATATATATATATATATATATATATATATATATATATATATATATATATGATATATACACATGTGTAAATTGATTTATGGCAATATAATAAAGATATATTCAATATTGTATATTGGCAAAATATATGATGGAAATATTTAATATAAGATATTGAATATTAAATGAGATAAATCTAGAATATCTATTTTCCTTATTTTACTAGTAAAATGTTTTCTTTCTCCTCAATCTAGTAGGAGGCGCATAACACACTATAAATATAGTGTGGGTGCCAAGCTCTTTTGTATCATCACAATTAGGAGAATTCTAATTTACTAAAAATTGAGAGCTTCTTAGAGAGAGAAAATGTCGGTCTAGGAACCGATTTTTTCTAGTAGCAATCAAATGGTGGATTCCGGCGGGTTGTTCGTGTGGACTAGCGGTAGAGGCCGAACACTTGGGTGGCTTCGTTCAGAAACTACAACCGTAGATAAAGTGACAATCTATTTTAGATCATCCAAGATATATTCTACGTCTACTTCTTTTTATGTTTGTTGCTTAAACGAAGTCGATCTTGGTAAAAGGAAATAAAATTTTAAATTTCGCTACGTTCCCGCGTTGATTTCCTAACACCAATTGCTTCAATGACTTTGGTTTGTTGTTTCTTCAGAAAATCGTTCAACAACTATCACTCTTCACAGTTTCTTGACAGAATGGATCTACTTCAACTACTTCAGTCCTTCAAAGCCTTAAGATTTTTCACTGTTCAAGATGTCTTGAGAGATGTATGAATTTGAATTGAGATTGATTCAAAGATTCAAGTCCAGTCTTGATAATTTGAAATTGAGAGTTCTATTTTGTTGTGACATGAAAATGCTAGATATAGCTTTTCAGGTTTTGAATTGGGAATTTCGCTTGATCAGAAATTCTTTGTCTTCAGTTGACGAGGTCCTTTATTTATAACCTCAATTCCATAATTCCGATTTCCAATTTGAAAATTTTCCCGTTGGTCTTGATTCCAAGAATTTATTGTCCATGATTTGCCTTGATTGAATTCCATTATTTTTGTGATTTATGTTTCCGATTTGATTTGGCCAACGTTCTGTTGGATCGATATAGTGCAGACTAACACTCTAGAGAGGGGGGGGGGGGTGAATAGAGTGTTGAGTAATTTTTAAAATCTTTTCGATTAAACACAAGTATTAGAAAATTAAGTGCAAAAGCTCACTTAATAAACTATTTGTTTGTGTTATAAAACCTTAGTGATCAAACGATAAGTGGTGTGTAATGAAGTGAATGAAGCACGTTGAAGGTTTTAATCAAAAACAATTCAGGACAATTAAAACTTATCCAAAAGGATCAACACAAATCCTGACTGTTGATATGATCAAAACGATTTAGCACAAGGCAACTTGAAACTTTATTTATTGAAGCAATTATACAAAGCGTCACTAAATAACAAGTACCTGAGAGATTCTATGAGTACAGATTCAATGGAATTATAAGATTAATTTGCAGACCACACTATTTTATAATCAAGTAACTTGCTCAAGCCGAAATTGCAGATTATTAAAAACTTCAAATCAGATCATACAAAGTTCTAAGTGCTATAGATTTATAATAATGAAAAGCAGTACAGCTAAGTGTCAGGATCAAATATAGAATTACATTACAACCAAAACACCAAGCTGATATTTATTACAATGTGTATTACAACAGTTTCAGTCCAAAGAAAAAGGATTCAGATACAATCACAGGAGTATTTCAAAGCTGAAGAGAGAAAGTTCAATTCAGAATATTACAACTGCACACCTAAATAAACATATATCTTTTAGAGTTATATCCACAGCTGATCAATCAGTAGCAATACAAGTTTGATAATAAAGTTAGAAGGTTCTCTTATTTAATTTGTAACACTCTGAGTTTTTAAGTAAGGGAAGAAGAGTAAAATGAGAATTATTTTGTATTTTCCTATTTTATTTCTAACCTAAAAGAATAATTAAAGGATTTTAATTAATGGTTATTAACTTTGGGAATTTAAAGGAAATAATTCCCCGAATAAATCCCATAAGTTATTTACGGTAAAGGTTTTCAGAAACTCTGCTAAAACATTAGAAGGATCGACGCAGAAAGAACTGGATGCGGAGGAAGTCCATCAGGAATTTGGGTAGACAGTAGAAGACGGAAATCATCGTCTCGTCGAGACGAACGTTTCCACATGAACTGTTTGCAATTCAGTAAGTTATCGTTTTTAGCCCTAAAATCATTATCTTGATCGTTCTTGATAAAAGTTTGAGCTTTAATGATTTTAAGGTTTGTTTTAATCGTAGAATACCGTTTAACGAATGTAGGTTATTCGTAGAAGTGATAGGAACCGAGGATACAAGGTTTTTACTATTCGTTTTTGTTTTCATAACGCGGTTGGATTGCTAAGGTAAGAGGATGTTCAACGGTATTTATGTATGTGTTTATTATTCACGATTGGTGCAATTTTATATGTTAAAGGTTTGTTCCGTTTTTATTTTATTATTACTGATGCCAATAGAAGGTCTCGCATGATCCTGTTGCTATCGTTGATTTCGTTGCTGGTGATTTCAACTATATTAGTTGCTATTATTAATATATACTTGCTATTGCTATTTCCGTAGAAGAAAAAAATAAAACTAAAAAATAAAAAATTGAAGAAGAACTTTGCAGATGTTTGCCGTGGGAAAAAAAGAAGAAGAGAAAAAGTAAAGTAATAATAAGTTTCTATTTACACGAAAAAAATAACTATATATATATATATATATATATATATATATATATATATATATGCATTCTGTGTACAAGAAAAAAGGAAGGATTAGGCATGTATTCAATTAATGTAGTTGAATCAACATGTATTATGTACGGTGGTATATATTACAGTAGAAGAGTTTTAAATTAATGTTTGTGCTTTTACGTGTATTACACGATACGATGTGGTTTGTATATTTTTATGGAACATTATATGTTAATTGACAATGTCTAACATCGACTTCTGGTAGCCTTGGTATCAAATCACACCACAACTGAGACCCTCTGCGGGGAAAAGGTGGGAGCACCGGAAGGCTTCGTTTAGGCCTTGTGGGACATCGACTTAGTAGTCAATGATCCTTTTACAATGTGCTAGATAGTGTAATTAGAATGTCAAGGACTAGAAGTCCTTAGGAAGCCTTTGTATGTGAATGAATTAGGTGGTTAGAACTTAACTCGTAAATTACATATGTGTATGTCTAAAAGCTAAAACGTCAATATCATTGGTGAGGCACGTCTATTCTTCTTAGCATGGGACTATTACACTCATCTACTTGGTCTGATGCCAAGGGATGTGTATGACTCCCACACTGGGACCTAAGCCAGTGCCCTTGAGATGCTTCCCGTGTTGCAGTGCAGTTATTCACCGTGCGTAGTGTTCTTTGGTATTGACGTAACAAACTTACTTGGGCATGGATGTACTATGTGATCTAGTAGAAGGAGAGTGTGATCTCAATAACAACCTATGTGGTAGTGTTTGTAGACTTTATTCTGATGAATGTTATATATATATATATGTATAATAATATTGTGTAACCGTTTCTTCTACCCCTTACTAAGTACATATGTACTTACCCCATCTTCTCTCTTGTCCCCACCCGAGAAGGTGGTGTATTTGTAGGTTATTTTTGAGGCCACTAAAGAGTGACCCAGAGATGATGCAGATGAAGTCTTTTGTTCTTTATTTTCCATTGTAACTTGGTATAGATTCTTTTATCCCTTTGTAATGATTAGAAGACTAGTGGTTTCATTTTATGGATATCATAAAGTAATGGATTCTTTTTTATTTAATGGTTTTAGTAAAATCTTTTGATGGTGTATAAATGCAGCCTGTGTTGCTTTTGATTGCTTTTTAGTTGTTTTAATTACCCGAGTCAGCTGTTTTACCATCTGCTTGTTTTCTGATGTTTGCTTACGTAAGGCTTCCGTATATAATTAGATAAAATTTTAATTATATACGTGCCAGTCGTTCTTTTCAAGATAAGGACTCGGTATCCGGGACAGGGGCATCACAGTTGGTATCAGAGAGACAAGTAACACCGTTGTATAGGACTTAAACTCTTAAGATGTGGTCTAGTTGTGCTTAGAATCGAAGATGAGAATCTTGCAGTTAGATCTTTTAAGTGTAGACCCTCTTAAGTTAGTCTGTTAAGCAATGAACCCTTAAGGTTGAAGTCTCTAAACCAAACCATGTCACATAGGACTAGGTGAAACCCCTTTAAGCAAAGCTTTGGGATCGGAGTCTTATGTCTACACCTCTAAGTTGAGGTCATCTTGGTTGAATTTTCTTTACACTTCCGATTATGACCCCTTCACGTTATTTTACGCACGAATATCTAAGCCTACTTTTGGCTTGGCCTAACTTTGTAGAGAAGGACATTTGATTCAACCCTACGAATCCTCCACTTTCTCTTTTCATTATTGCTTGGTTTGTGTTTACCAAAATTCTTTGACCTTGCTTTGCTCGAGATGAGTTCCACACGAACTCCATATGCAATTCGATTCTTTCCGAGTGCTTCTTACTCGTTTCAATTATTAGTGTTAAAGGTTTCTTTCATTGGTACATAGTTTTCATCATCCCCGTGTTTGACGTTATCCAACATGAGTGAATGCTTTTGTTCCCATGTTTTCCATTTAACATAAAACTATTTTTCCCCTGATCCGAAAATTCTGGAAATTTTCATCAATGTAAATTACTATCTTATCTACAATTTATCTTGTTACATCTACTCGATAATCATTATGGATTGTTCAGAAAATCCATGTTAATGCCCGACACTCTGTCCAGAAAATCTGCAGTAGCACCATCACTTCTTCTTTTGTTTTGAACATGTTAAACATCTTCAAATGACCTTAATTTTTGAAATGTTTCAGAAAAAAATTTTATCTACAACTTTCCTTTTGGAATAAACTTCAAATTCCTTTTCGTTTGACCACAATCTGCAATTTAAGTCTGAGTTTACCAATCTGGAAATTCTGACAGCTTATGCATTCGGCAGAAATATTGTTTTTGACCAACTCCCTCTCATTCAAAAAATTCTAATATTTTTATGTCACTTGGGAAACTCCAGTATCTAAATATTTTCTCTTTGGATCATGCCCAAATTCCTTTTCGTTTGTCCTGTACAAATTGATAATGTCAGATCCGGAGTAAATATCATACACATCAACCTAAAAGGAATCCTCACCTCTTCGACTTAAGGTTTGGGCTAAGACAGTAACAAGTTATGAATGTTTTGTTCTAGAATTTTGCCGAAGTTGATCTTATTATGGGTTAAGTCTATTAGTAGGGTGTTTGTAGAGCTAACTTTGTGGTTTCTTTTGCAGTTATAAGCAAGCACCAAGTCGCTGTCTTTCAGCATGCCATGTTCGAAGTTCAAACCTTTTCACGCCCTTCTTCAATAATACATTTTTCTAGTAAATTACTCTCCATTTAATTCCTCACTAAGATCTTTAATCTCAACATGTCCTCTCCACTTGTTGTCATGAATTACCTGAGAAACATATCTACCTAAGTTTTTCCGTTGAACAAGTACACACCTTCTTACCTTGTTTCAAATCAAAGAAACAAGTTCTAGCCAAATTTGCATTGCTGCACTCCCATTCTTCCTTTCAAATCCAAAATTGATTAAACTTTCTAATGACCGAACGTTCTTCTTACTTGTGTTCATTCTCAACTTCCCTTCTAAGGGTAATGCCGATTATGTAACATTTTCTCATAATGATGCATGTTCTTTCAAGGTATGCACCCCATCTTCTACCAGTCAGATCTTTATGACTACCATGGCATCCATGTTAAATTACTTGTCTTTAACTTTTTGGCAAATTATGCTAACCCAATTTCGGGCAGAAGGTAGTCGCTTACCAATATTACGAACCCTTTTTGCCGGTCAACATTTAAACTCTAAAATCTTATTAATTTCAATTTAGATTAATGCACCTTGCACCTTTTCAGCTTTAACTCTCTTTTACGTCATTTAGAGCCATGAACCACTAGACATACCTTTTGACATTCCCTCTTTTATCTTGGTGTTTCTATAATAATTTTGTTACACCGGTTGAAATGTCTATTTTGTTTAGCCTTCTCATTCCCTCATAAGGAATAACCTTGAGAATATATTCTTTGGAACTGTATTATTCCCCTCGAGTAGTGAAACCTTGAACCCGTGAATTGGGCTGTCAATGATCTTTTACACCTCTTTTGGAAGTTTGAATTAATACTATGAATTCAAACTTTACCATGCATTTCTTAATTGTCTTTCATCTTTAACAAAAAAAACTTGGTTATCACATACTCTTCTTTTCAAAACTTTTGATGTTCCTTTACATTACCTTGAGGAAATTTCTACCCCTTTAAATCTTAAAATTACCTCTCTTTTGATATTGAAACTTGGACACTTCTTGACAAGTGTTTATTCCCTTCTAAGACCTTTTGGTGTACTCGTTTTGTCTCCATAGCTCCATCATGTTGAGATTCTTGCCCTCTTTTTGATTTCTCAATTGTTTAGTCCTTCAGATGCTCGACCTTGCACCTTTGCCTTGTTTTTTTTCTATTGTGGGATGGTTTTTCAACAATATTCATGTGAGCTGGGAATTCTCTTAGTTCGCCAACAGCCACCTTGCTTATCAAATCATTAATGAATAAGGTCACTTTCCAAACGTTCTCAAATCCATTATTCTTTCCCCTTGTGTTAAACATTGTTTTATTCAAGTCTTACATGTGATGTTTCTCTTGTCGTCCCCACTTTTTAAGGGCTTATGTAAAAGCTTGCTATCTCCCTTTCAATGGTCTGAGTTTCCTTGCCGACCACCATATCTTGTAGAATTCCACCCCTTAAGAGAATTTCATCTACAAGATAATTCTTTTGTTCTTCCTTTTGTTGGTTGTCTTTTATACTTTGATACAATGCTCATCCTTCAATCTTGAACTAATTTCTTACTTTCATCAACTTAGAGTCATCTTGTCTTGACTGTAACCCAAGCAACTCCCTTATTTCAAGTGCATTATTCTTTCTTTGGCTTACCAAGTTGACTTACCACCTTGGAGCTCAACTTGTCACTTATCATTTTTTTCAGCTTTCCAAGAAAACCTTACCAAAGAAAATCTAACTGATAATAGTTAAGTCTAAACCAATTGATCTTAAATTCTAACGTTTATCTTTCCTTGCATTGTTTGTACCACTTTTCAACTTTTTTTGTTTTCCACATCGGTTGCGTCCTCAGAACTTTTGTCAGGTATTTTATATATCCCTTTTTTTCCAACATGAATTCACTTGGTATAATCGAAACATCAAGAGGTCTCTTTCTCAGAGACACTTTCCTGCAACACTTCTTACAGATGTGTTGTGTTTTCTTTAACCTCGCCACAAGGATTGGATCAGACTGACTGAGAGGAAGTATGGAAAATACGTGTTTCTCCTTCCCGAAAAATCTCTGAAACCCTCCAACCGGAATCCTTGCAGTTCTACTGCAAGCTTGTGCCGCAGTGAGGGAAGTCAAGATAAAAAAGGAGTCAATAGCGCCAAGAGTTGTATATCAGTTGGAGGTTTAGGCAATCCTGATTCAGTCAACAAACATAAGTAAAGTGAGTTGTACCGTTGATTGCAAGATGCGAGGCAGTTGATGAGATTGTGAAGAAACAGATGAAGATCTAGTTGTTTTGTATTACAAGTGAGTGGCCAGAACCAAACCAGCCAGTGGTCACGAGTTAGATGAAGATGACAACCTTTGATATCAGAATTAGCTGTGTGTTGAGAATGTGAAAAAATTGAGAAAGAAACTGATGAATGAAACCCATAAGATTGTAATATCGCCGGATGGATCAAGATCCACCCGATTATGCAGTGGAAAGTACAAGATCTAGATCTAAACAATCAAAATACAAGAATAATAAATCTGACCTACGAGGGGGTTAGATTGCTTACATTATTATGGTGCAAAAACGCCAAGAACGAAATGTCAATCCAAGCTAGTTGAGATCCTAGTTGAGAAGCCAAAATCTTCCAACGTGTGTCTCCAAGCACCACCAGGTGGATGGTGTTTCAAGCCGCCGGACCTCCTCGATATGCTACCTTAGAAAAACCCAAAGTTTTTCTAAAACTCAAACCCAAGTACTTAGGCGAAAATTCTAAGCCTAATACTTCTCCTTGTGTCGAAATTATGTGATATGAAAAGGCTTGGGAGAACTCTTTTTATATAGGAGAGAAATCCTTGTCCTCCAATGATTTATTTAATTAATACAAAATCAATCAAATTAATCCTTTTCCTCAAAAAGATAAATCTAGAATATTCCCATATTAATAAGGATATATAAAAGATTTTCTTTTCCTTAAATTATTTAAAAAATAAATAATTTAATCACATATATCATAATTATCAAGAAAACAAATTTCCAAATAATAATGATGATAAATTTCGGCCAAACACCTAAATATTTAGGTCATGTGCATTTTTCATCACATTGGGCCGAGTCCACGAAAAAAGTCTTTTCCGTGTATTTAATTATCTAGTCCAACTAAACAATTAATCCACATATCAATTAAATAGTCCTATCCAACTATTTAATTATAATTGAAGTGAAACAACGAGAAAATGTATATGCTATATTAGGAGCAACGTCGGGGACCATGGACCCATATTCAGTAGCTACAATAAATTGAATAAAATTATTCGTCCGACCGAACAATAATATTCAATCTATTAATTCCGTGATTACACCACCATAAACCCGAAACTGAACTCTGCCGAATATAGATATAAACTTACACTCAACTTTGAGTCGATAAGCGTCCACTGATATAATCATTACATACGGATAAATCCTCCACAGACTATTCGTTACGATTCGGGATATCTCCGTAAACCCTTCTCGAAACCTCTTATCCTTATTTACCATTAACCCCTAGTGACCAAGTAGTTCATAACTAATATACTATGAACTGCGCGCTTCGGTCAGTTTCTAGGATTAACAAATAAGGGAACTGTCTGTCTACTTCCCGAGGGAAGGAATGGATTCCATATCTGTGATAGCACAGACTACTCACTCATTCCAGAATAGATGCACCGAGAAGTGTCGGACCACATACTACGAAGTGATCCTTACTAACACATCAAACTCTACCCTAGTCTAAATAGTTGTCCGTGATCACCTCAGGATGGAGATTAATCCATATGTGATCATCTTGTGATTTGCTATGACTTCTCGATTACGGAATTATATCGACAACTCAAACCAAATCGGTCCAGCCCTATATGATTATCATCATATATAAATGCCCCAGTAGGTACGCTATTACCGACAGTCTGGATAAGACTGTCACACCTAAAGTGTTCTGGGCGCATTATTAGCTCGATTAATTCAAGATTATTGGAAGATTACATGGATAAGGACAGCCAACTACCTCTGACTTATCAAGGAAATCAAAGGCTGAGATTAAAAAGACGTTGGGATGTTTTATATTTTTATCCATTGGATACAAGTCAAAGGGGTGGACAGACTGCACTGTCAAAAAGGAATTCTGAGAGTGTCAGTCCTATGAATAGTGACAGAATGCAAATCAGATGGGACAAAAACAAGGAACGGTCACATTTGAATTTCAAATACAAGTCACATGCATTCCTACCTATAAATAGAGGACTTCCAACTCAGAAACTAGATGATGAAAATTAACAAAATTTGAAGAGATAATCCTGAGCTGAAAAACACCTCTTTGAACTTATCGAGCATAAGGTCAGCGATCTAGAGAATTTCTTCAAGTGCATTCGTATTCAAGCTACATTAAGATTACACACTTGAAGGCGCAAGTCGCTGATTACATCATCCTAATCAAAGCTGCTTTGCCAATGAATCATTTACTTGATTCAATCTTTATTTTATAAAGAACTCTTGAAGACAGTGAAGCATCTGTTGGGTGTGAAAGATCGTTGTTTGTGGTGGAGGTGGTGAAGAGGCAATCCTACCCTTCAAGGACCAGTGGAAGACTAAGGGAGCGACAATCCTACTGTTCCCGAGTTTTTTTAGTTTGTGAAGCCATAGCTATTGGTGAAAGACAAACAACTTAAGAATCTTTGTAACAATTTACATCAAAGATCTCAGGTGAATTTCCTCCAACATCACGGGAGAAGAGTGGACTTCTGAGGATTACACCACCGGAACCACTATAAAATCTCGCCTACTTACTTTCAAAGATTTAATTTCTGCACTTAGTTTATTCTGCTCATCAACCTACTGAATCTAGCAACTGAAATCACACACTTGCACTACTGATTATCTAATACTTAGTATCATATTTAACAACAAGTATTAAGGCTTAATTTTGATTTAATTCCGTTGCACAAATTCAGCAAACTCAACTATCGATGAGACTCATGTTTATTAGCAAAGCTATCGAAGTCTCAAGCAGACTCATGAAGTATCGGGAGATCTGCTGAAGTTGCAGAATTTGTTAACTCCAAAGTTTTAAGTGTTATGTTTATTCACCCCCCCCCCCTCTAAACTTAACCAAAGCCTTTTCAAGGGACCAACAATTGGTATCGGAGCAGTGCTTCTGTTCTGAAGGAATCCTACTTGTTGTGCTTGTGAAAATTCTTTAAAACTTTATTTCAAGTTACTGATTTTCAAAGACTTGCATCATGGATAACACACAGTATGCTAGAACTATGTTGATGTGTTCTCTAGATAGATTTGATGAGTATAAACGTCGAATGCAGGCTTACCTTGCTGTAACTCATGATGAGATGATGGATGTACTAAGCGATGGACCACTTTGGAGATTACCAAGGCGAATGATGGGTGATACAACCGAGTACATTCCTAAACAAAAAGAGAATGGAATGCGAGAAGATGTAAAAGAGCAAACCTCAACAACATTGCTATTGATATCATTTATAGAACTTTGGATAGCAATATGTACATGAAGGTTAAAGATTGCAAAACTGCTAAGGAACCTTGGGACAAAATACATCTGATCTGTGAAGGCACTGATGCAATAAAGAAGAACAAAATCAGTGTGGCCAGAAAGTGGTTTCAAAAGTTCAAGATGCTGCCAAATGAAACCATTGAGCAAATGGAGTCAAGATTCAATGCAATCCTGGATGAACTTACCCTGCTGAGTGTAAGTTATTCAAAAGAGGAAATAAACACCAAAATCTTGGAAGCTCTGCCTGCAAAAGATGTTTGGAAAATGAAGGTGACTGCAATTGAAGAAATGAGAAAGTTGCATGAAAAAGACACCTTCAAGTTGTTTTCAGATCTCAAGGCTTATGAATTTAGCAAAAAGCTTGTACCTGAGACTGAAAAGGAAGAGCCAAAGACCACTGCATTGGCTGCTTCACATCATGAAGAAACATCAGGAGGACATGATGATATGCTGGATGAGATGCAAGAACAGATTGCCCTACTGAGCAAGAAAATCAGGATGATGAAGACTGGAAAGGCCCCTTTAAGAAATTTTACAAAGAGGCCTACTGAAAGAAGGAAAGAAGAACCAAAGAAAGATATTGACTATCTGTGCTTTCATTGCAAGAAACCAGGACACTTCAAACCTGACTGGCCTGAGTTAAAACAAGGCAAGGAACCTGATTATCTTTGCTTCAACTGCAAGAAGCCTGGACATTTTAGACCTGATTGTCGACGACTTGTCAAGACCAAGAGTCAACAAAGAAGACATGGCAAGAAGGCTATGGTTCTTTGAAGATGAATCAGGGTATGAAGTGGAATCAAAAAGGAAATGAATCGGATGACACTTGCCTGCAGTTCTTCGATATATGGAGGATTATGCTTTGATAGCCAATATGGATGAAAGCGAGGAGGTATACAACATTTGTATCTATCAACACTCCTGCTGGAAGTGATTGTGAATCAACTTGTGGTTCAAATCCAAGAAATTTCGACAACAATGAGACTTTGGATGCCATCCTTAATCAATCGAGGATAATACAACTGGTTATGAGATTGTGAAGGTGAAAAAAGCTCTTGAGTTAGAAGTTGGAAGATTGAAAAAGTGAATTAAGGGTTCTCAAAGGTAAGGGAAAAGATGTTGGACGAGAATCGGTGTAAGCTGTTGATCATCCAGCAGACCTCTGAATCGAATCATTGCTGAACCATCTTGATCCAATGCTGCATACAAATCAGGAAAGCCTTATGGGGATAGAACAGGGCTTGGATTTGGAAGTCAGCAATCTAACAAGAATGGATCCAGTAAGGTTACTGAACCTAGTACCAGAATTGGTCCTAAGTTTGTACCTGCACTAGATCCAACTCCTAGTAAGGTTGCTGAAGCAGTAAAACCCAATGAGAATGTTTCAAGGAAGCAAAACCAGAAGTCAAAGAAGTCAACAGCTCCTAATAAAAAGAGTAAATCTAAAAATAGGAATGCTATGCCTTCTAAGCCTGCTGATAGCAGACCTGCTACTAAGTCTGCTGGACCACAGAAGGGTAAGAAACAGAAATATTCCAAGGATAAGAATCCTAAACCCAAAAATGTTAATCATTCAAGGGATACTTATCTCAGGGGGAAAGGTAGATTGTTTCCCACTGATGATGATTGGAACATTCCTGCATCTACTGTTAGAAACAACAAGTATAACCATGCATCTAGGGTAAAACCTAGGCAATGGGATCAGCAGAGTACTTACACAAGACCTCAGCAGACTCCATATTACAGGGCTGTTCCTAACAGATAGCAAACAAATGGTTATACTAATGCTTCTAACACCAAGAATCACTTTAAAATGAGATTATAAACCAAAAGGCCGAGAAAACATATGTCATTCCTACACAACTCATTTGTTAGAACTTATGGATGTGTGGAATACATGTATGAACCAAAGTATGAACCAAAGTATGACACATTCAGAGAAGACCTTATGGAAACATACCAAGGGTCATGCTTGCCATCGACCACTATGGACCCAAAACAGTTTGGGTACCTAAAATGCATTAACTTTGTTTTGTAGGGTGTCGGTACTTTGATGGTGGATGTTCCGGACACATGACAAAGAATAAGCATCATCTGTCAAACTTTGTGGCAAAATATGGTCCAAGGGTGAATTTTGGCAACAAGAATACACCTGGATATACAAGAGGATATAGCACACTTATCATAAATGGACTTACAATCAAGAATGTTGCATATGTGGAAGGACTGGACTACAACTTGTCGAGCCTTTGGACAATTTCGTGACATGGGATACAAGGTCACTTTTGACAAAAAAACAACTGTATTGTCATTAGTGAAAGAGGTGATCAAGTTGTACTTGCTGGTAGAAGACAACAGAACATGTATGTTGTGGATTGGTCTCATCATAGCGATTCGAAACTCTGCTGATTATGCATACCAAATCAGAACTCAATTGGTTATGGCACAAGAAGTTAAATCACTTAAACTTTGATGACATCAATCAGTTGGTGAAGAAGAAGCTGGTGATTGGTTTACCTGAGATCACATTCAAAAAGGATGCTTTGTGTGATGCATGTCAGCAGGGTAAACAGATAAAGTCAAGTTTCAAATCAAAGACCAAACAATCAACTAATAGAGTGTTGGAGCTGATGCATATGGATCTTTTTGGACCAATAACTCCAACAAGTGTAACAGGAAAGAAGTACACTTTAGTGGTTGTGGATGATTATACAAAGCATGCCTTCAAAGCATGCCTAATCTTTTGAACAGATTACAAAATGAGAAAAGTTTACTTGATAATAAAGATAAGATCGATCGAGGTAATTGAATTTCTCAACAAAGTTATAAGAGAATATTGTGAACAGAATGGTGTACTACATCAACTTGCTGCTGCTGGTACACCTCAGCAAAATGGGGTTGTTGAAAGAAGAAACAGAACTTTAAAGGAAGCAGGAAGAACAATGATTTGTGAAGCATTACTACCTGAAAGATATTAAAATTTGAAAAGAATAAATCTGACATGCTATACACAAAACAGAACATCAGTAAACAAGAAGCTGCTGAAGACACCTTATGAGGTTTGGAATGGAAGGAAACCTAACATATCCTATTTCCATCCATTTGGAAGCAAATGTTTTATTCTAAATCATAAAGTTCATTTGAAAACATTCCAACCAAAATCAGATGAAGGTATATTCTTGGGATATTCTTCAGTCAGCAGAGCATCCAGGGTACTGAACAAGAGGTCACTGAAACATGAAGAAACAATCCATGTTGTGTTTGATGAACCTAAGTTTACTGGTATGGAAGATGAAGATTGTGGACCTGCAGAGAATCAACAAGTCACTGATCCAGATTGTGTTGAAGTTTTGGAAAGATTCAATGACTTGAAAGTTTTCGTCATCGCCTCTGTGAACACACCTGTTTGGTAATATTATCGATGCAACAACTAAAGCGGATCAAGGATCTGCCGACCCCCCCCAGAGAAGAAGCTACAAAGAGACCCTCATGAAGATGATGTTCCTGAAAATCAAAATAACCAAAATCCACAATGGTTAAGGAATCACCCTGCTGAACAAGTTATTGGCAATGTACAGCAAGGTGTTAGGACTAGAAGACAAGTGGAAGCTATGTTTACTTGTTTTCTATCTCAAATGGAACCTAAAGTTGTTGAAGAAGCAATTTCAGATCCAGACTGGATAATTGCTATGCAAGAAGAATTAAATGAATTTGAAAGAAATCAAGTTTCGACACTAGTTGAAAGGCCAAGTCATGCAAATATCATTGGTACTAAGTGGGTATACAAAAATAAACTTGATGAATCTAGTACCATTGTGAGGAATAAGGCCAGACTAGTTGCAAAAGGCTATTCTCAAGCAGAAGGAATAGATTTTGATGAAACTTATGCACCTGTTGCAAGATTGGAAGCTATCAGATTATTCTTGGCACATGCTGCATATAAGAACATCAAGGAATATCAAATGGATGTCAAAAGTGCATTTTTGAATGGTATCCTAGAGGAGGAAGTGTATGTACAACAACCTCCTGGATTTGAAGTTAAAGATCAAGAAGATAAAGTGTATAGACTCAACAAAGCACTTTATGGATTAAAACAAGCACCAAGAGCTTGGTATGAGACTCTATCTCAATTCTTGGTGGACAATGGATTTACAAAAGGCACCATTGACAAACACTTTTCAGAATCAGTGAAGGGGACAGCACCCTGATGGTACATATTTATGTGGATGACATAATTTTTGGTTCTGAAAATGATTTACTTTGTGAAAAGTTTGCAAATCTAATGAAGAGTAAATTCCAAATGAGTATGATGGGAGAAATGAACTACTTTTTGGGATTGCAAGTTAAACAGATGAAAGATGGAATCTTCATTCATCAAACCAAGTACACCAAGGAGTTGCTGATGAAGTTTGGTATGGAAAACAGTACTAAGAATTCAACTCCAATGAGTACAAATATCAGACTGGATGAAGATAAAGAAGGCAAAGATGTTGATCAGACCTTATACAGAAGGATGATAGGTAGTCTCTTTGTACTAATCGCCGTGCAGACTGATATATCCTTTCTTTGTAGGTGTTTGTGCTAGATTTCAATCTAAACCTAAAGAAAGTCATTTAGGTGCAGTCAAAAGAGTTCTCAAGTACTTAAAAGAGACTTTGGGAGTAGGGATATAGTATTCCAAGGAAGGAAGCTTCAAAGTTATATTCTACTCAGATTCTGATTATGCTAGATGCAAGATTGATGTAAAAAGCACCTCAGAACACTCGAGTTAATGGGAAATAGACTGGTTTCCTGGTTTAGCAAGAAACAGAATTCTATATCAACTTCCACTGCTGAAGCTGAATACATTGCTGCTGGAAGTTACTATGCACAAGTACTATGGCTAAGACAACAATTAAGGGATTATGGAATTGAAGAAAAGGAAATTCCAATTATGTGTGATAACACAAGTGCAATTGCAATCACAGAAAATCATGTTTTGCACTCAAGAACCAAGCACATTGATGTGAGACATCATTTTATAAGAGATCATGTTGAAAAGAAAGATGTGGTGGTTCTATACATCCCTTCTGAAGATCAACTTGCTGATATTTTTACTAAACCACTTGATAGTGAAAGATTTGCCAAATTAAGGACTGAACTTGGAATTATAAAAGTTGGTGACATTCAAAGAAAGTAATCGAAATTCACCAAGGGGATTAGTTTTTGCTATGTTGGGTGAGCTCACTTAGCAGATTAGTAATTGGTATCAACAATTCCATGTACTTATGTTTGGACAATTGAGCAAATGAGGTTGCCAAGGGGATTGGTCTTTGTCATTTTGGTTGAGCTCACTTGACAGATCAGTCATTGGTATTAAACTTCATCTTGTATTATCAATTGAACAAAACAAGAAGAAAATAAGGATCAAGTACTTACTTATGTCGCGATCTTTGAAGGCTATTTATCAAGATATCTTCTTGAGCCTACCTGCCGAGGATCACCCTTTGGATGGGCGTTACTCAGTCAAAGTTATTAAAGTCAAAGAGCATATTGGCGGGATATTTATTTTATCTTTATAACCGCAGTTAACACGATCTAATGGTTATCAAACGTTATGGAACACGTGTCAAGCCAGCATTTATTCAGATTAATCGTGGTCAAGCATTAATGTACGTGCACTGACAGTTACAACCACCCTCTGTCTATTTATACAGGCTATTATACAACAGAATCTCTACTTGCAAATCTGCTTTATCACTGCGATTTCTACACTGTGTGAACACAGATTTGAGAATCAATCTTCTTCATCTTATTCTTCTCATACAAATGGCGGAAAAGGTTGATGTCCAGATTGAATCAAGCCAAAGTGTTAGAGGTTTTGTTGAGGATGCAAACAGAACTGAACTGGCCATTAACATTGGTCGAAGAATAAGGAGATATGCCGGTCTGGAGAATGTGTTGAATATAAGACTGGAGACAATTTCTTATACAAATGTTGTCAGTTTCTGGAGAAACATTCAAATACAGGAAAGAACTGAAGCATTTAAAACTGCTGTGAATGGGCAAGAAATTGAAGTTTCCCCCAGTCTACTGAGGGAAGTTTTTGGATTTGTTGAAGTGGTGGATGGCTCAGTCAATCCTGAAGCAATGGGATTGGACAAAATGGCGTTTGTTGATCAGATTAAAACAAATGCAGCCACCAAATCCATTCCAGGCATCAACTGCAAACATATTGGAAGTGAATACAGTCTGCTGAGCAAACTGATTACTAAAAACATACTGGGACTAGTTGGAAGTATGGATACTCTATCAGGGCCCAAGATAGAGTTGATGATAATCATTTGCAGAAGCATGAAGTTTGATTGGGCTAGATACTTCATCCATTATATGAAGAAGGTCTTCAAGGAAGACAAAGAGGGAAAGAGGAAGTCCAAGGCCCCCCGCCTTAGGATTGATGGTTGACTCACTTTGAATCATCCGGAAATCCTCGATGTGGCATCTGAAAAGATCAATCAGTCTAGATACAAGAAGGAAATTGATTATGCTATTCCTGGTCTAGATGATGATGAAGAGGTTGCTGGAGAGGCTGCTGATGATGATAATGATGGAGATGATGGTGATGCTGGTAGTGAGCAGGTCAAGCAATCAAAAGGATAACTATTAAGCCTGCTGCACCCAAGAAAGCTGCTGAGAAAAGAAAGGTTGGAGATACAAAGAAAATAACTGAGGTATCAAAACCTTCAAAGAAAACAAGGAAGCAAACAAAGACTGATCGCTTGAGTCCGCCGAGGTCCGATGGAGGTTATTGACCTGCTTTGTTCTTTGCAAGAAAAAGCATTGTTGAAATATTGAAGGAACAACAGAAAGAAGCCAGTAGAAAGAGGAAGTCTCTGGTTGACTGAAAAGAATGATGAACCCATTTCTAAGAGGAGAAAAGAGATTGTCCATAAACAGAAACATGGAAAAGGGAAAGAACTCAAAAACTTGGAGGCTCAAAGAATCCAAGAGGAAGCATCAGTAGAAGAAGAAGAAGAGGTTGTTGAGGTGAGCCCTTGACCATAATCAAAGCTTGTGGAAATTCATCGACTCCACACCAAGAGGTAGTCAAGTCTCACATGATGATGGACAAAGTTGTTGTTGAGCAACTGTTAAAAGATATCTGTGAGCTCATCGACCCGAGCCTCTTGTAGTATCTCATGAAGAACCACAAAGAAACCACCGAACTGAACTCTTGTGGTAGTTGAAGAGGTAATTGAAGACTTGGTTGAAGACCCTGCAAGTGTGGCAAGAACTCAGGGGGAAGAGCAGTCTGCTGCCAACCCTGCTGATGAGCATGTAAGTCAGGGGGAACCAAGTGTGGTACAGATGGAAGTAGTAGGCACAAATGTACAACCTCAGCAACCTACTGACTTTCAAACATCTGTTGAAGAAACCATGAACTTACTTGTGGAAGCTTTTGGAGGTCAGCAAGCTGCTGAACCTTCCATTAGAAAGCCATCTATGCCATATCAAAAGGCATCTAAAAAGGGAAAAGTAGATCTTAACTTCAAAAAGGTGCAAAACTACTTTCAGTGGAAGTTTGGATTTTACAAAAGACAGAAACCAGCTGCTGATCCAATGAGTGGATTTGAAGAATGGGCATTTGAGCAGCTAGGTGTGGACAGCCTGTTGGATTTGATAGACACTAGCTTGCTGCAATCCAGGCTGATGGATCTTTTGGATGAAGGGAAGAAAAGTGGAGCTATTATGTTCAGAGATCCAAAGTTTACACTAGACAGTGACTCATCAGATTCTGATGATGATACCCCTATGTTTCCTGGGGAGACCAGTGGAGTGGCTAGAGAAACAACAACTAAAGCCACTAGTCAAGAAGCCACTGATATTATAGAAGCAGAACCCACTGAGATTGGTAAGTCTGCTGAGGGCCAGCAGACTGGAGAGATGGATGAGGATCTACAGGATCTCACCATGGATGATCTGGAAGCATTGATCAATGAAGGAATAAATCTGAGTGCTGGTAGGCTAGCTGATGAATCTTCTACATTCCATGTTGTAGAGCCTAGTGCACAAACTGTAGCTGAACTGAGGGAGGATGTAGATGGAGAAAAGGTTACTGATTTCAATGAACCTAGTGCCAGCTCAGAAGAATCCATTGAATATCAAGATGGATTTGACTTTGAGGACATTCTTACTAAAACTGCCATCATCCTGCACAAGATTAGTCATGCAGAAGGATTCCAAGTGGATAATGAGGCTATATTCAATCCACAGAGAATTGAAGAGGAAGTACAGGTTGTTGGGTTACAAACAGCACCTGCACAAAGGTTGGAACAGGAGGTACATGCTGTTGAGTCTCAAACAGCACCTGGACAAAGGTTGGAACAAACTTTGGGTTTGGAGGAAACCCCTGTTGCGGAAGAGGCTGATGTAGTGGAGCCTACTGGAGACAAGACCACTGAAGGGAAAGATGGTCAACAGACTGCTGTTAATGAGAATGAGCAGCTGCTGGACTATGACTTCAGTGATGAAGAATTTCAGATGCCTGAAGAAGAAAATATTGATGTTAATCCCCCTCAGGCATTTGTCCCTATTTTTTAGGAACCTGCCATTGATCCTATTCTGGATGAATATGAAGGACCTAACCCTGCTGGACTAGATAGGAGTTGGGAAATGGTAATAAGTTATTAGAGGCCACAATACAATGTGGAGGAGCCTGCTGATGAAGCCACTGGTGGAAGAATGACCAGTGAAGTGCCAGTTGAAGTGTTAAATGAGTTGAGGACTGTAAGGCATGATATGCAACAGTTAAGGACACAACTGGATAGACAGGAAGAGAGATTTGAAGAACTGATGAAGATGGTAAATGAAAACAGACAATCTACTACCACAGTTGCTTCAAACTTCACATCTACTCAAAATGCTGTGAATAATCTGTTACTAGATGTGAAGGGAATCAAGGTTGGAAATACTGCCAAAGATCAATTTTTGAAAGAACAACTTTCTTCCATCCATCAGAAACTTGACAACCTTGCTGCTCCACCTGAGCCTACTGAGCATGCTGCTGCACCACAACCTGCTGTGCCTGATCCTAAAATTACTAAAAGGATGACACTGCTGGAGCAAACAATGCAAGAAAGGATTACAGCAATTGATACTCGGACTGAAATCATTGAAGGCCAACTAAGCAACCTAGTTATCACACAGGAAAGTATGCATGGCTTGCTATCCCGGTTTGTTGATGATGTCAATAAGGGGGAAGAGGCAACAGCAGAAGCAAAAGAAGCTGCTAGAGTCTTTGCAAAGAAGAGATGGGAAGCAGATACAAATGCTTTCAGACAACCAGCACCTGGCAGACTTCCACTCACTGATGAGCTTCTCCAACAATACAAGAAGGTATACAATAACAGACATAGACCCTATCATGACAAGGGATTTCATGAAGGTCTGAACTTATTTTTGGGACTTAAGTTTTGGGAAGCAAGAATCAAATCCTTGAGGGCCAAACACAGAGGTGGTAGAAGTGGCATTGGTATACCTACCACAAATGCAAAGGATTCAGTGAATGAATTTAAAGAAGTATATATAAGGTTAGGCTTCAGGGTAAATCAATTATCCCTTACTCTACCTGAAGCATGGCATTGGTGGAAACATGTAAACCCTCATATTGACTTCTCTCTGATTGAAAATGATTGGATGAGAGATATGGTGAAAGAAATCAGAGAATACCAAGAACAAGCTGAGAAGGCCAGACAAGAGAGAGAAAGAAGACAGTAGATCAAAGACACCTAAATCGCATTATGTTTTTGCCGATTCTAGATCAGAATATTTTGAACAAATGATTATAATGAAAGATGACTATATTTGTTCTGTTTTTTGTTTCATATCTTTTGCTTTCTTTGTTAGGTGAGGGTATTGGCATCATCACCAAAAAGGGGAAATTGTTGGACTTATTTCTTAGTTTTGATGATGAGTGCCAGACTAGCTGTTATAGTGCAAAGGCAAAAAGATGTCTAGATTAATTGTATAGGTGTTAGGTGTAGTGCCCGAAAGACAATTTGTGTAATTGTTTTTAACAATGGATGACAGATTTTATCTCACCTTATTACTTGCTTTGTGCTTGTAAATAATACATCACGCAAACCCTAAGTATATCTCAGATGTAACCACTTAACTCGGTGTATGGATTACACGTGAGGATTGAGTTAGTGGAGATATGCTTAAACCTGTTAGTCCGTGGTGAACTTAATCGAGTTTAGGGTCTCTTGATTAAAACACCAATAATGCGCCCAGAACACCTTAGGGTGTGATAGCCTTATCCGGACTGTCGGTAGAGGGTACCTACGTGGGGCATTTATATATGATGGCATTCATATAGGACTGGACCGATTTAATCTGAATTTCTCGGTATAATTCCGTAATCGAGGAATCTTATTAAATCATTAGATGATCATATATGGATCAACCTTAATCCTGAGGTGATCACAGGATGCTGCTTGTCCCGGGGTAGTGTTTGATGTGTTAGTTACGGTTCACTTTAATATGTGTTCCAAGCCACTTCTCATTGGCACTATCTCCAGATGAGTGAGTAGTTCTGATTTTCACAGACATGGAATCCATTCCTTCCTCGGGAAAAGTAGAGAGATCCCTTGTTTGTTAGCCCTAAGAAAGTGATCGATCCCGGAGTTCACATTTGACTAATTAGCTACTAGTCGATATGTGTACTAATTGATCATTAGGGGTTAATGGTAAATAAGGATAAGATATTCTCGAAGTCGGGTTCACGGAGACTTCCCACCGTAATGGACATCTATGGAGGGTTAATCCGTATGTAGTGATTATATCAATGGACGCTTATTTCGCTCACATGGGTTGAGTATAAGTATACATCTATAATCGGTAGAGTTCGGGCGGGTTTTATGGTGGCGTAATCCCGGAATTAATAATTAATGTACTTTCTACGCTCGATGAATAATTAATTATTGAGCTACCTGTTATAGGTCCATGGTCCCCGATGTGGCTTCGTAATTCGGACTAGTAATCTTGTTACTTGGGCCTCAATTGATAATTAATTGGTTGGGCTAATTAATTGATATGCATGGATATTATTTAGTTGGGCTAAATAATATAATACACATAAAAGACATTTTATGTGGGCTTTTGACCCTAAAGGTGGCGCCAATATCATCATTTAATTAGAGAGAAATTAGTTTTCTTGGATAATTATTTGACATGTGATTTATCTTTTATTTGTTAAATGATAATTCATGGAATATTAGATAATAATATGATTTATCCTAATTTGTTTGGGATAATCATTTTATTTATCTTTTATTTGAAAAGGATTAATGTGATAATTATCACTTAATTATTTAATCCTTGAGGACATTGATTACTCTCCTATATAAAGAGAGTTCTCCCAAGTCTAATGGCGAGGTACTATTCACGCCACTATTCACCGAGAGAAATTGGCCGAAAAATTTCGGCCTCTATTCTTAGGGTTCGAGTTGGAAAAATCTTGGGATTTTTCTCGTTGCATATCAAGGAGGCTCGTGTATCAAGAAGGGTGTCCACCAACCGTGTTTGGAGAACACATCGGAAGATCAAGGCTTCTCTTCCCTATATTGGTAACATGATCTTAACCCCTTGTAGTAGTTTAAGTCCTTTAATTATGTGTTTTGATATATAAATCGTGATCCATCTCGCGCTGTAGATCTAATTGTTTAGATCTAAGAACCTGCATCCTTCATGTGGTATCGGAGCCAGGTTCCACGATTTATATAGTCATAATCGTAATTAAACGATTTAAAGGAGTGGAATTGCATGTAGGTGATATTTTACTTATTATTATGCATTAATAATTTTTAAATTGCTATGGTTGAAGAGATGGATTGGGGTTGGCACTGTTTTCCCGTTAGATCTATTGTAAACTCATATAACGATGAAAATTCGTTCATATGAGTATAGGAAATTATGTAATTTATGTATTATTGCAATTTTAATTTCCAGAAAATAGATCTGTACATTAGCTGTTTAGTCTTTTCAATTTTGCCGTTGTTTGAGCCGTTAAAACGAAGATCCCTCCGGTCAGAATCAAGATTGGAAGTTGATGAACAATCCCACAAATTTTGGGGTCGATCAGAGTCCGTTTTGGTTTGCGTTCGTTGCTGCGAAGTGGCTGCTGTAACAGAAAAACGCAGGATTCACAGAAACCCTAACTGTGACTTCTTCGATTTTCTGAGAACTATTGGACCGTTCAAATTAAAATCCGACCGGTCAGATCGATAATCAGGGAGTTTTGGACGTGGGATAAAATTTTCAGGACGATCGGGATTCATCTTCATACCCGATCAATCTCGGGAAGTATATGATGCGCTGCTGTGAGAGTCTGTTTCAGCAGCAAGTTGGGCGGCTCACTGAGGAAGATTGACAAGTCAAAGCTCCGATCCGACCGTCCATCTTGAAGTCCGAAGAATGAAGATCAGATCTGGAAAGTTTCATCCCGATCCAAGTTCGTTTGATATGCCGATCGTCGAAGATACTTAACAGCTGCAGATTAGGGTTTTAATTTATTTTCGAATAGATTAGTTACGGGGGTGCCAACGGTCCATCTCGGTGTTTATTTTCCGCACTAGTATACATGTGTAGATTGTATGAGTAGAACCGGAAAATTGCCATGACATGCATCATATCATGAATTCCACTCCATATGCATACATGTAGAAATTAATTGAGGAATTAGTTAGGCATGTATAAAACACACGATTAGTTTTAATTAATTGTTTGATATTAATTAGAAACTAATTAGGTAAAACCGAGGAACACGGGTTTTTTCAATCGCCGAGGTTGGGTGATGGATTCTCGGTGAATCCCACTCTGAAAGCATAAGGAGTAAAATTTCAAACCTCGTGGTTAAGGTGTTGGATTCTTGGTGAATTCCATCTTACCTAAGACGAGATTACGTTTTTGTTCGTAGTGTCTACGTGAATGTTTGATGTTTAAGGATTGATAATCACGGGCAAACAGTTCAAAGTGGTTTAACCACGGTTGGGTGGTCAACAGTAGCTACGGCTCAATCGACTTCACCCTCCAAGTGTGGCGTTTGCACGGGGTCCGCAATATCGAGCAATCCGAAGAGCCTACTACGGCTCAACGGAGCTCTCCTAGCCTTGACCCGTCCGGACGGCCACATATGTTCTAACGAATAGGTCGGGTGGGCTAGCCCACATAACCGACAACATTCGGGCCTATGATTTATTGTTCCTTAATGTAACATCAAGTCCAAAACGTGATCAAGAAACCCACCACTTTTTCAAAATATTGAGTGGGAGCGGAGAGGCGACACCGACCCACGGCCTCATTGCTGACACAAGCAACGTGAGAGAATGGTGACGCCTCGTGCGGCTTTGATTTCGCCCCTAAGGAAGGCCTTCACCGCTATCAAAATTCAAGGCTTGGTCTCCGAAAGGATAGGATTTTGGGTACTCATTGAGTCACCGACCGACCACTAGGCGCGCGTGGCACACTGGGTCTATCTAAAGATCTCAAGCAAGAGGTCACACTCATAAAGGGTATTTTGGTAATACCTTGGCTGAAAAAGGAAAGGTGATTGACGATCACAAATGAGATGTTCGATTCTCAAGTTGATCTTCAATATTAATCGAAACCTCTTTGACCTACCTAGCAATGCACCGAGGCATTAGATTAAATCCTTGGAACGGTAGGATAGACTATAAGTACTTAGTTTATGTTCCTAAAATATATTAGTAGTGTATGTTTGGATTTATTCTGTCAATTTTGTTTACAACTATTATACATATATCTCTAAGGTGCTAGACTGCTAGTGTAAAATTGACTAGTAATGACTTCGTTAAAAAGTGGTAAGTAACTAGAACGTTGTATTTATTAATCTCACATGCGATTAATTTTTCGGAAGAGAAATTTCTCTTGAAGCCTTCAAAACTTAAGTGACGTAAATAGGCATGTCATTCTTTGTCACGTCGTAACGAGAGACAACCGTAGTTAGTTTGAAAGATGATTGGGACGACAAAATTCTTCTAGTGAATTTTAATTGTGTAGTGTCTACACGAGAAATTTTCTATTAGAATAATTGGAGAATCATAAATTAAAGTGTCGCTAGTTAGACGGTATTTGGAACCGATAAACTAGTGGGAGCTTTTATCCTATGTTTTTCTAATTTATTAGAAAATTAGTCCCACTCGGGTAACACTTTCATTAGACATCACACGTTCACGAGTAGTGTCTACTCTAAAGAACCGCTAGTTCAAGACTGCTTTCCTTTTAAGGAAAGTTAAGAATGGGAAAGAATGTCTATAAGTGTTAATCATCTTAACTAAAGTTTTAAGGCTAAACCGAAATATTAATTAAAGAAAGTATAGGATAAGGAAAGTGATTTGGATCACTAACCAATGAATCCTCAATGACTTTCATAACCGAGTAACTTGACTCGATAGCTTAGTTCTTTGGAAGAACAAGGAAGTTTGTGCATTAATGATTAATAGAGTAACAACGGGCGTAATTTCAGCTAGAATAGTGGGAGTGATATAAGGAAATGAATTTGGATTCTATCCTTGAATATCACGTAAAAATTTATTTTTCTCGCTTACTGATTCGTTGGACCAAATGGATTCACTTTCATCTCGATACTACAATTTGCCTCATAGAAAGTGAATATGACATTTGTAGTACTAATCCGAGACTCGGACCTTTGTTTGATAAAGTCGTAACCACTTAGAACAATTGAATACGTATGTGTAACACATCTAAAACTATTAAAGGTAAAAGGTTTCGTATTAAGATAAACGACCCTTCAATATCTATTAATTAGTGCATATATCCTAGAGATAAGACCCGACGATCGGCTAAGGGTGATTCCTATCTCTCCCCGTCCCAGAACACTATCTCAAAGGAACAATGACTAAGTTTCCTTTCAATCGGGAAAGGGTAATAGATTTGAAGGGTAACATAGCTTGTTCACCATGACCTTCGGGTCTAGTGAGAGATACAAGCTAGTGGGAGGTTTTGAGTGGTGACATTTTGTCCGATGACTACTCAAATGTGATCTAGTTTATCAAAAGAATACGAGGAGAGAGTCTCGATTTTAGCAGAGAATAGAGTATTCCATGCTCGTAAATAGGCTATCGCATAGTCTTGGGACTCGATGCTCGGCCTCGCCTCCTAAAGTGGAATGTTTCTCACCGAGGAAGAAACCATAGACTTGCCTCGATATAGTTATTAATGTGCTACAATACATCGTTAAACTCGATTAAGATAATTGGTTGCAAAATAACGGTTAACATTATTATGTAAACCGAGAAGTCTACCTAGAAGATGCCGGTGAATTTATGGATAATGAGTGAATTCGGTTCACACCACTTCCATAAATGTAGGCATTTAGCATTTAATGCTTGAAGGTAGGACTCGAGATTTTGCGATACGCTCAGATTGTGATCGTCGTGAAATATCTTAATGAGACGAGTGAAGGTTGATTAAAAGATTCTTGAGATCGATAGTGACGGTTGAACTCGTCACAAGCTTCTCGATAGAATCTATAAGAAACGACCTTAAACCTTAGAGTACGGTTACCCAAAGGTAGTTACTATCTCGATTTAATCGCACCACGCCCAACATTAGTTGTTGGTGATTACACCGATAAATACTACTAGATCGTAATGTCAATCCACCCAAGACACAAGTGGGAGTATGGTTTAACCGTTGACCCATTGTGATTTTGTGGACTTTATAATCTATTTGGGTGATTGATAACCTATGGCTCTTGGTGGGGTGTATAGATTCTCGATTATAGAGGTTGGTTTGAAAACCTTAACCCTCGTGAATGGAGTTTTGGTACTCAGCCTGTTTCACCTCTTGTAGAACCACCGAGTGTCTCAGCCCAAAGTGGGAGCAATTGGATCTACACGGAAAAGAGTCGAATGAATAGGAAGGTTTAAACTTTCAAAGGCAAAGTTGAGTGGTATAGGGGTGATTCTCGACAACTAGAGAGTTAACTGCACCTTGAACTCTCTCACCACTCGCTTTTGCTAGATTTCATTAAAGCGTAAAATAGTGGGTGATTTCTCGAGACTTTCTTGCCGAACAACGGAATCGAATTCATTGTAATGTAGGGTTTTAGCTAAGAATGAATAACGGACTCGTTATAAAGCGAGAAGATAGGGGTGATTCCCTAAGACCTTTTTTTGCTAAACTAACGATATCTTAATTCATTCAGAAAAAACCTTTGGTAGAGGCTCGCCATGGCTTATATCCTTTGTGGATTTAAGAGAACCTCTCGGTCATTTAAAAGTCACATGTTTTAAAATATGTGGACTTGACCAAAATATTGATAAGTTTTTCGTAGACTCGGATATCAATATTGGTAAAATAGTAGTATTAGTGTTCATGAATGATAACATCAAAACAGCTTGGAAACAATATGTGTGTGCTATCTCAAGTCGTAAATCGACACGCCAAGATTCTCTGGATGAGAGAATTGACTATGTTCTAAGAATCGATTCGGTCAAATTCACGAGAATGAGTCATTGGCTATCCCAATCGATCTTATTGAATAAGATGATTATGCATATATGGTTGCAAAGATTCATCGAGAGTTGTCCTACCCTACCTCTCGTGAATGATTCTCTAAATCTTCGGATAAAGAGAAAATGGGATGTAGTCTCTCTTGGATAACGGCAAGTCAAAGTTGTCACAAGTCAATAGTAGTCGAATCTCGGATTCGAGCATAAAATAGCGGTTTAGTACGCCCTCAAGTATCGTTAGAGAACGAGGAAACATATGCTTGTATATTCAGTGCAAACTTGAATATGGTTGATTATAATCGATTCGACTTGTAGTCGATTAAGGATGATCATTACGTTGATCTCGGGCCAGTGTTTACTCATAGTGCTTAGAATTTCCTTTTGGTCCTGGGAGTAATTCCGTGTCCGATAAGCCGATATCACTTCATCGTGAAAACAGTGAAGAGATAGCTTAGAAGGATCTTCTCAGTCATAAAGAGTCAAAAGCATATTAAGAGAGAGTACCGCCTGATTGGAAGGACCGACAACGTTTCAATCCTAAAGATCGTCTCGAGTCGACAACCTAGCTAATCAGTGTACCAAGTCGAGTGCTTGGAGGGTACGGCATTGATGGATATTTCTCATCTGCTTTTAGAGCAAGTGGGAGAGTGTTGTGAATAAGATGAGAAAGGGTGTGCTCTAAAAACAATCGTTGCTTGTCATTTCGTGCAAGTGGGAGATTGTTAGGTGTAGTGCCCGAAAGACAATTTGTGTAATTGTTTTTAACAATGGATGATGATTTTATCTCACCTTATTACTTGCTTTGTGCTTGTAAATAATACATCGCCGCAAACCCTAAGTATATCTCAGATGTAACCACTTAACTTTCGGTGTATGGATTACACGTGAGGATTGAGTTAGTGGAGATATGCTTAAATGTTAGTCCGTGGTGAACTTAATCGAGTTTAGGGTCTCTTGATTAAAACACCAATAATGCGCCTGAACACCTTAGGTGTGATAGCCTTATCCGGACTGCCGGCAGAGGGTACCTACGTGGGGCATTTATATATGATGGCATTCATATAGGACTGGACCGATTTAATCTGAATTTCTCGGTATAATTCCGTAATCGAGGAATCTTATTAAATCATTAGATGATCATATATGGATCAACCTTAATCCTGAGGTGATCACAGGATGCTGCTTGTCCCGGGTAGTGTTTGATGTGTTAGTTACGGTTCACTTTAATATGTGTTCCAAGCCACTTCTCATTGGCACTATCTCCAGATGAGTGAGTAGTTCTGATTTTCACAGACATGGAATCCATTCCTTCCTCGCGGGAAGTAGAGAGACAGTCCCCTTGTTTGTTAGCCCTAAGAAAGTGATCGATCCCGGAGTTCACATTTGACTAATTAGCTACTAGTCAGATATGTGTACTAATTGATCATTAGGGGGTTAATGGTAAATAAGGATAAGATATTCGAAGTCGGGTTCACGGAGACTTCCCACCTCGAGAATGGACGATCTATGAGGGTTAATCCGTATGTAGTGATTATATCAATGGACGCTTATTCGCTCTATGGGTTGAGTATAAGTATACATCTATAATCGGTAGAGTTCGGGCCGGGTTTATGGTGGCGTAATCCCGGAATTAATAATTAATGTACTTTCGCTCGATGAATAATTAATTATTGAGCTATCGTTATAGGTCCATGGTCCCCGATGTGGCTTCCGTAATTCGGACTAGTAATCTTGTTACTTGGGCCTCGTTGATAATTAATTGGTCGGGCTAATTAATTGATATGCATGGATATTATTTAGTTGGGCTAAATAATATAATACACATAAAAGACATTTTATGTGGGCTTTTGACCCTAAAGGTGGCGCCAATATCATCATTTAATTAGAGAGAAATTAGTTTTCTTGGATAATTATTTGACATGTGATTTATCTTTTATTTGTTAAATGATAATTCATGGAATATTAGATAATAATATGATTTATCCTAATTTGTTTGGGATAATCATTTTATTTATCTTTTATTTGAAAAGGATTAATGTGATAATTATCACTTAATTATTTAATCCTTGGAGGACATTGATTACTCTCCTATATAAAGAGAGTTCTCCCAAGTCTAATGGCGAGGTACTATTCACGCTCACTATTCACCGAGAGAAATTGGCGAAAAATTTCGGCCTCTATTCTTGGGGGTTCGAGTTGGAAAATCTTCGGATTTTTTCTCGTTGCATATCAAGGAGGCTCGTAGTATCAAGAAGGGTGTCCACCAACCGCCGCTTGGAGAACACATCGGAAGATCAAGGCTTCTCTTCCCTATATTGGTAACATGATCTTAACCCCCTTGTAGTAGTTTAAGTCCTTTAATTATGTGTTTTGATATATAAATCGTGATCCATCCGCTGCGCGTAGATCTAATTCGTTTAGATCTAAGAACCTGCATCCTTCAATAGGTTTATTAGAGTTTGATTCATAAATAGGTTTGATCAAACAAGCACTGTAAAGGGGCTGCTGGTTGATATCAACAGACTAGTCTAGGTCAGCAGGGTAGATAGGTCAGTAGACTAGTCTTGAACCTGCTGAAGACTGAAGTCTGAGGGTTAAAACTCAGTAAATAAAGGCTAAGGGATCAAACTTAGTATTTAAAGTCAAGGATATGGAATCAGAATTTAGGCAAGTCTGTGATGACCTAAACTGATTACATATACCTTGTGTAGAAGGTCTAAGTTCCATAAGTTGGATGATGTTTGGAACTTGGTTATAATTAAAATGGTGTAATCTAACTTCACAAATAAAAGTTAGATAAATGAAATCAGCTGCAGTATATTTTATACACAGAAATATGATGTTCAGCAGACTGATAGGTACTTCAGCAGACTGATGAACCTGCTGATATAATACCTCGATTAATTCAAGATTATTGGAAGAATACATGGATAAGGACAGCCAACTACCTCTGACTTATCAAGGAAATCAAAGGCTGAGATTAAAAAGACGTTGGGATGTTTTATATTTTTATCCATTGGATACAAGTCAAAGGGGTGGACAGATTGCACTGTCAAAAAGGAATTCTGACAGTGTCAGTCCTATGAATAGTGACAGAATGCAAATCAGATGGGACAAAAACAAGGAACGGTCACATTTGAATTTCAAATACAAGTCACATGCATTCCTACCGATAAATAGAGGACTTCCAACTCAGAAACTAGATGATGAAAATTAACAAAATTTGAAGAGATAATCCTGAGCTGAAAAACACCCTGCTGAACTTACTGAGCATAAGGCTGCTTATCTAGAGAATTTCTTCAAGTGCATTCTGTATTCAAGCTACATTAAGATTACACACTTGAAGACTGCAAGCTAGTGATTACATCATCCTAATCAAGCTGCTGCAACTGAATCATTTACTTGATTCAATCTTTATTTTATAAAGAACTCTGCCAAGACAAAGTGAAGCATCCGTTGGGTGTGAAAGATCGTTGTTTGTGGTGGAGTGGTGAAGAGGCAATCCTACCTTCAAGGACCAAGTGGAAGACTAAGGAGCAACAATCCTACCTGCTCCGGCCAGATTTGTGAAGCCATAGCTATTGGTGAAAGACAAACAACTTAAGAATCTTTGTAACAAACTACATCAAAGATCTCTAGTGAATTTCCTCCAACATCACAGAGAAGAGAGGGTGAGCTGAGGATTACACCACCGGAACCACTATAAAATCTCGCCTACTTACTTTCAACATTTAATTTCTCGCACTTAGTTTATTCTCGCTCATCAACTCATCGAATCTAGCAAATCGAAATCACACACTTGCACTCATGAGTATCTAATACTTAGTATCATATTTAACAACAAGTATTAAGGCTTAATTTTGATTTAATTCCATTTGCACAAATTCAGCAAACTCAACTATCGATGAACTCATCGTTTATCGCCAGTTATGAAGTCTCAAGCAGACTCTGAAGTATCGCAGAGACCGAAGTTGCAACTTATTAACTCCAAAGTTTTAAGTGTTAAGTTTATTCACCCCCCCTTTAAACTTAACCAAAGCCTTTTCAAGGGACCAACAGTTAGTAACATCTTGAGTATAAATATTTCAAGATCTAAGGCTGTGATTTATAGACTCTATCAGATCGGGTTTGAAAGTATAACCATTATTCTCAGATTTTACGAGTTTTATAATCAACCTTTACTCAATGCATTAAGATATTTCACGCTCTGAACATGTACACAAAATTTTTAGTCCTACCTTCAAGCACTAAGTGCTAAATGTCTATATTTGCGGAAGTGAGGTGAACCAAATTCACTCCGCATCCACAAATACGTAAGCATCTTTTAGGTAGACTTCTCGGTTTTTCATTACAACATAAACCGTTATTTTTGCAACTAATATCTTAAATGAGTTCAGCAGCGTATCGTAGCACATCAATAACTATATAAGGAAAATTTATGGTGTATCCCTTAGTGAAAACATTTCACTGGGAGGTAGGCCGAACATCAGTCCCGAAGACTACGCAATAACCTATTTCTGAGTATGCAATACTATATCTTTGGTGAAATCAGAGATTTCCTCCAAATATTTTGGATAAACTTACTGTAGTCTCGAATAGTTGTCAGATAAGATGTTACTACTTCAAAAGCTCCCACTAGCTTGTACCTTTCATATGACCCCGAAGGTTGTTATGAACAAGCTATGTTACTTCTTTAAATCTATTACCATTTCCTGATTGAAAGGAAACTTAGTCATTTTTCCTTTGAGACAGTGTTCCTTTGACTGGGAGATATGAATCACCCTAAGCTAGTCTTCAGATCTTGTCTTTAGGGAACATGCACTATTTAATAGAATAGAAAGAAGCGTTTATCGAAATACGGAAACCATTTGCATTTATATATTTTAAGATGTGTTACTAATACCTTTTCAGCAATGCTTTAGTGGTTCTGACTTTATCAAACAAAAGTCCGAGTCTTGGATTCATGCTACAAATGTTATATTCATCGTCAATAAGACAAACATATTATCTTATTGAAAATGAATATGTTCGTTCCAACGAATCCGAGAACAGAAAATGAATTTTCTGTGATACTCAAGAATTGAATCCGAGATTCATTTCCTTATATCACTCCCACTAGTCTATCTAAAATAACTGCCTGTTGCCTATTTTGTTTATCGTTTAATGCAAAGCTACCTAGTTCTTCCAAAGAACTTTAGCTTTCGAGAAAATTGCTAAGGATGCATTGGTCAGTGATCCGAAATCACTTTCCTTATCCTATAATTTCCAATTTATTAATTTAGTGGTTTAGCCTTAAAACAACTTAGTTTAGATGACTAACACGTATAAACATTCTTTCCTATTCTCGACTTTCCTTAGATGAAAACAGTCTTGAACTAGCAGTTCGTTTGGGTAGACACTACCCTTGAACTATGGTGTTCAGTGTTACTTGCTTGGACTATTGATTTTTCTAATCGTCAAATCATAAGACCAAAGCTCCCACTTGTTTATCGGTTCCAAATACCATCTAACTAGCAACACTTTGTATTTATGATTTTTTAAAGATTAGAAAAACCCCAAAACTAAGCTCCCACTAGTTTATCAGTTCCAAATACTGTCTAACTAGCAATGCTTTGTTCATGATGTTTCAAAAGATTGGAAAAAACTCCAGAGCTAAGCTCCCACTACTTTATCGGTTCCAAATACCATCTAACTAGCAATGCTTTATTCTTGTTTTTCAATGAAAAGAGAAACTCATGTGCAGTCTATTACACATTTCTAATGATTCAGAAAAACAACAAATCATAAGACTAAGGCTCCCACTAGTTTATTGGTTCCAAATACCGTCTAACTAGCAACGCCTTATGTATGATTTTCCGATTTTTCAATTAGAAATTTGATGTGTAATTACACTTTTAAAATTCACTAAATGAATTTTATATATAGTCCTAAATCATCTTTTGTAAACTAAGTACGGTCGTTTCTCGTTTTACACGAGCGACATCCGTGACATACCTATACTATGTCATTAAGTTTTTAAAGGCTCAACAGAAAATCTTTTCCGAAAATTAACTGCATTTATTGATAATTACAATGTACTTGTTACTTTCCACATTTTTAATGAAGTCCTATTACTAACAGTTTAGTAGCCTAGAGATTTAGTTGTAAAAAATATGATAGAAAGTTAAATTCAAAAAATAAATTTTCACTACTAGATTTTTATTTTAGAAATTATAAACTATAAAAAGTTTATTCTACCATTCCAAGGATTTAACCTCGCATAGTACTGTCCGAGAGGGTCGATATCAGTACTATGATGGTTAAACTGAGACAATCTCTCTCAATGATTAAGCTTCGAGAATCGAACATCTCACGGGAATCAGACATCCCGGACCTTCATCAGTGATTACCTTCCTTTTTCTAGCCTAGATATTTTGAAAATATCCATAAATAGTGTGACCTACTATATCAGATCTCAGAGTACGCCCCGAGTATGCATACGAGGGGCAGGTCAGTGACCCGGTGAGTACCCGATATCCTATCCTTTCGGAGACCAAGCCTAGAATTTTGATAGCGGTGAACACCATCCGAAGGGGGCCGAAATCAAAGCGGCCCGAGGTCTCACCATTCTCTCACATGCTTGCATCTATAGTAGAGGCCGTGGGGTTGGCTGTCGCCTTCCCCGCTCCCACTCAATAATTTGAAAAGGTGGTGGGTTTACTAATTACGGTTTCGGTCTTGACAATAAGAAACAAATCAAAGTACTCCAAACAGGGTCGGTTAAGTAGGCAAGCCTATGCCGTCTTAATCGTTGGAACGTATGTGACTGTCGGTCGGATCCGGCAAGAGAAGCCCCGTTTAGCCCGAAGGCTTATCGGATATGCTAAGTCTTGTCGAACCCCCATGCAAACGTCACACGTGGAGGGGAGTCAATCAAGCCGTAACTCAGTTGAACTCGCCCAACCATTGTTAGACCATTTCCGAACCCATGTACTAAGATTTTCTGATTTCTATGTTGCCAACCAAAGTGTAATATCATTTTTGTTTAAGGTAGGTTCACCGAAAACTCAACGTTTTATCTAAGTGGGATTCACCGAGAATCCATCAATAAAATCGTAACGATGGACAAAACCCGGTTTCGCGGTTTAAATAACTAGTTACTTAATTTTAATTAACTACCACATATTAATTAAAAAAGATTTTTAACTAATTATACGAGTTATACATGCCTAATTTATTCTAAATAAACTAGCTACATGTATTGGAGTGGAATCATGATATGATGCATGTCATGGAAATTTTCCGGTTTCTATCACATAATTTCGATCATACACGAAAAAATAAATGGAAAAATTAAACACCGAGATGGACCGTTGGTACCACCGACTAACCTATTTTCTAAGGAAAAGTAAAAACTTAAACTAATCTTCGAATCTTGAACTTTGAACCTTGAACTCGAACCGCCGGATCACGAACCATGAACACCCGAGAGGAGAAAGGCTTTTTAAATTAGATAAATCCAATTTATTATAATTAAAACCTTTTTAATTATTTTTTTTGATATACGGCTGTATATTAATTATTTTCCAGAAAAATATTTTATTTTATTTTTTTGTTTTCTGCCAAACGGCAGATTGTATATAAAAAATCAGATTTAAAAAAATGTTGGACTTATTTTATGTTTTAGTGATGAGTTCCAGACTAGCTGTTATAGAGCAAAGGCAAAAAGATGTCTAGATAAAATGTATAGGTTTATTAGAGTTTGATCTTGTATAGGTTTGATCAAACAAGCACTGTAAAAGGTCAGCTGACTTACATCAGCAAACTAGTCTAGATCAGTAGGGTACCTAGGTCAGTAGACTAATCAGGAACCTGCTGAAGACTCAAGGCCGAGGGCTCAAACTCAGTAAATGAAGGCTAAGGGATCAAACTTAGTAATTAAAGTCAAGGATATGGAATCAGAATTTAGGGAAGTCTGTGATGACCTAAACTGATCACATATACCTTGTGTACAAGGTCTAAGTTCCATAAGTTAAATCGTGATTGGAACTTAGTTATGTTCAAAAAGGTGTAATCTAACTTCATAAATAAAAGTTATATAAGAGACACTAATTAAGCTGAAGTGTTTTTTAAACACAACATAATAAGGATAAGCTTATTGATGTGTATATCAGTAGACTTATGTTCTCAGGAACCTGCTGGACACATATTATTATTTAATCAAAGGTTACATTGGAAGAAAACAAGAAATGGACAGCTAACAACCTCTGATTTTATCAAACAAATCAATGGTTAAGATCAAAGGGACGTTGGGATGATTCAGACCTTTATCCAATGGATATAAGTCAAAGGGTGGACAGACTGTATACTGTCAAAAAGCATTCGACAAATTGTCGATTACTATGAACGATGATGAAGGCAAGTCAAATGGGACAAAATCTGAAACGGCTATGTTTGAATTTCAAACATAAGTCACAAGGATTCCTTCTTATAAATAAAGGACTCCTAATTCAGATACAAGTGATGAAAAACAAGGAAAGATAATAGATAATATTGAGCTTCGATTTCTGATCAAGAAAAACACCCTGCTGACCCTACTGAGCATAAAGCTACTGATCAAGAGAAATTCTTCAAGTGTAATCTGCATTCAAGCCACATCAAGTTTACACACTTGAAGACATCAAGCTGCTGATCATATCATCCTGATCAAGATTCTGAAAGCTGAATCACTTACTTGATTCAAACTTTCTTTTATAAGAATCTACTGAAGACAGTGAAGCAACTGAGGGTGTGAAACACTGTTGTTTGTGGTGGAGCTGGTGAAGAGGCAATCCTACCCTTCAAGGACCAGTGGAAGACTTTGGAGCAGCAATCCTACCTGTTCCAAGTGTTTAGTTTGTGAAGCCATAGTTATTGGTGAAGGACAAGCAACTTAGGGATTGTTGTAACAGCTATCTCAAAGATCTTTAGTGAATTACCTCCAACATCACAGGAGAAGAGTGGACTGATAGGATTACACCACCTGGAACCACTATAAAATCTGCCTACTTACTTTCTGCATTTAGTATATCTTGCACATCAACCTACTCAATCTAGCAACTAAATTCACACACACACACACTACTGAGTATCTAATACTTGGTATCATATTTAACAACAAGTAACAAGGCTTAATTTTTGATTTATTCCGCTGCAAAAATTCAGTAACTCAACGAATGCCAGATCATTCAAGTATCAAAGAGGTCTTGAAGTTCTTGAGTTTGTTAACTCCAAAAGTTTTAAGTGTTAAGTTTATTCACCCCCCTATAAACTTAACCAAAGCCTTTTCAAGGGACCAACAATTGGTATCGGAGCAGTGCTTATGTTCTAAAGTAATCCTACTTGTTATGCTTGTGAAAATACTTTGAAAACTTTTTCAAGTTACTGATTTTCAAAGATTTGCATCATGGATAACAACCAGTATGCTAGAACAATGTTGATGTGTTCTTTAGATTGATTTGATGAGTACAAACATCGTATGCAGGCTTTTCTAGCTGCAACACATGATAAGATGATGGATGTGCTGACTGAAGGACCACTGGAGATCACCAAGTCAGTAACAATGGGAGAAGAGACACAGTACATTCCAAAGCCAAAAAGAGAATGGACTGCTGAAGATAGAAAAAGAGCAAATTTGAACAATATTGCTATTGATATCATATACAGAACTTTGGATAGCAATATGTATATGAAGGTGAAGGATTGCAAGACTGCAAAGGAACTTTGGGACAAGATACAGTTGATCTGTGATGGCACTGATGCAATCAAGAAGAACAAAGTCAGTGTGGCCAAAAAGAAGTTTCAAAAGTTCAAAATGCAACCAAATGAAACCATTGAGCAAATGGAATCTAGATTCAATGCAATCCTAGACGAACTTACTTTATTGAGTGTAAGCTACTCAAAAGAGGAAATCAACTCAAAAATCTTGGAAGCATTACCTGACAAAGAAGTTTGAGAGATGAAGGTTACTGCCATAGAAGAAATGAGAAAACTACATCCAGAGGATACCTTCAAATTATTCTCAGATCTTAAAGCCTATGAATTTAGCAAGAAATTGGTTCCTACCACTGAAAAGGAAGAACCAAAGACCACTGCATTGGTTGCTAAACATCAAGAAGAGACATCAGGAGCTCAAGATGATCTATTGGATAAGATGCAAGAGCAAATTGCCCTACTGAGCAAGAAAATCAGAATGATGAAGACTGGAAAAGGATCTTCAAGGAATTTCACAAAGAGACCTAGTGAAAAGAAGAAAGAAGAACCAAAGAAAAACAATGATCATCTGTGCTTTCATTGCAAGAAACCAGGACACTTCAAACCTGACTGTCCTGAGTTAAAACAAAGTAAGGAACCTGATTACCTTTTCTTCAATTGCAAGAAGCCTGGACATTTTCGGACACTGATCGTCTGCACCTCATCAAGACCAAAAGTCAACAAAGAAGACATGGCAAGAAAGCTGTGGTTGCTGAAGATGAATCAGGATATGAATTGGAATCAGAAAAAGGAAATGAATCTGATGACACTGCACTTGTTGTTGATATGGATGATTATGCTTTAATGGCAAATATGGATGAAACAGAGGATGTATACAATTCTATATCTATCAATATTCCTGCTGGAAGTGATTGTGAATCAACCTGTGGTTCAAATCCTAAAAATTCTGACAATGAAGAAACTTTGGATGCCATCCTTAATGAACTGAGGATAATACAATCTGGTTATGAGATTGTGAAGGCTGAAAAAGAAGCTCTTTAATCAGAAGTTGAAAGGTTAAAGGCTAAATTAAGAATTCTCAAAGGAATGGAAAAAGAAGTTGGACAGAATCAGCATAAGCCTGCTGAACATTCATTAGCTGCTGAGTCTGCTGAACAATCTTGTTCCACCACTGCATTCAAATCTGGAAAGCCTTATGGTGATAGAACAGGTCTTGGATTTGAAGCTCAACAATCCAATAAGAGTGGATCCAGTAAGGTTACTGAACCTAGTACCAGAATTGGTCCTAAGTTTGTACCTGCACAAGATCCAACTCCTAGTAAGGTTGCTGAGGCAGTGAATCCTACTGAGAATGCTTCAAAGAAGCAAAATCAGAAGTCAAAAAGGACATCAGTACCTAACAGAAAGGGTAAATCCAAAGGCAGGACTGCAGGACCTTCTAGACCTACTGATAGCAGACATGCTACCAAGTCTGCTCTAAGGATAAGAATCCTAAACCTAAAAATGTCAATCATTTAAGGGATACTTATCTCAGGGGGAAAGGTAGACTGTTCCCTACTGATGATGACTGGAATATTCCTACCCCCACTGCTAGAAACAATAAGTATAACCATGCTGCTAGGGTAAAACCTAAGCAATGGAATCAGCAAGGGACTCAGCAGAGGACTTATACAAGACCTCAGCAGGGACCTCAGCAGACTCCATACTATAGGGCTGTTCCTAAAAGACAGCAATCCAATGGTTATGCTAATGCTTCTAACAACAGAAATCACTTCGAACAGCATTACTTACCAAAAGGCCAGAAAGCATATGTGAATCCTACACAACCAATTGTTAGACCTTATGGATGTGTAGAATACATATATGAAGCAAAGTATGACACTTTTAGGAAAAGACCTTATGGATATTTGCCAAGGGTCATGCTTACCACTGACCATTATGGACCCAAACAATTTTGGGTAACTAAAATGCATTAACTTTGTTTTATAGGGTGTCTGGTGTCTGGTACTTTGACAGTGGATGTTCCAGACATATGACAAAGAATAAGCATTGTCTATCAAACTATGTGGCAAAGGATGGACCTAGAGTGAATTTTGGAAATAAGAACACACCAGGATGCACAAGAGTATATGGCACACTTGTGAGAAATGGATTAACAATCAGGAATGTTGCATATATGGAAGGACTGGACTACAACCTACTGAGCAATGGACAATTCTGTGACATGGGATACAAGGTCACTTTTGACAAAAACACATGTATTGTCATTAGTGAAAGAGGTGATCAAGTTGTGTTGGCTGGAAGAAGACAACAAAACATGTATTTTGTGGATTGGTCTACTACTGTTCCAGAAACATGCCTGATTGTTCATACCAAGTCAGAACTTAATTGGTTATGGCATAAGAAGTTGAATCATCTAAATTTTGATGATATCAATCAGTTGGTGAAGAAGAAACCGGTGATTGGTTTACCTGAGATCACATTCAAAAAGGATGCTTTATGTGATGCCTGTCAGCAAGGTAAACAGACAAAATCAAGCTTCAAATCAAAGACTAAGCAATCAACTAAAAGAGTTTTGGAGCTGATGCATATGGATTTATTTGGACCAGTTACGCCAACAAGTGTTACAGGAAAGAAGTACACTTTGGTAGTTGTGGATGATTATTCAAGATACAATTGGGTGATATTTATGAACAAGAAAAGTGAAAACACTTCAAAAGATGCCTGAACTTTTGAAGAAATTATAGAATGAGAAAAGTTTGACAGTAGTAAAGATAAGATCAGACAAGGGTACTGAATTTCTCAATAAAGTTATATGAGAATATTGTGAACATAATGGTGTACTACATCAACTTGCTGATGCTGGTACACCTCAGCAAAATGGGGTTGCTGAAAGAAGAAACATAAATCTAAAAGAAGCAGGAAGAACTATGATTTGTGAAGCATTGCTACCTGAAAGATATTGGGCTGAAGCAGTTAATACAGAATGCTATACACAAAACAAAACCTCAGTGAACAAGAAGCTGCTGAAGACACCTTATGAGACTTGGAATGGAAGGAAACCTAATATATCTTATTTCCATCCATTTGGAAGCAAATGTTTATCTTAAATCATCAGGAACAATTGAAGACATTCCAACCAAAATCAGATGAAGGAGTTTTCTTGGGATATTCTTCAGTTAGCAAGGCATTCAGGGTACTGAACAAAAGATCACTAAAACATGAAGAAACAATCCATGTTGTGTTTGATGAACCTAAGTTCACTGGTATGGAAGATGAAGCTTGTGAACCTGCTGAGAATCTACAAGTCACTGATCCAGATTGTGTTGAAGTTTTGTAAAGGTTTAATGACTTAAAGGTTGCTGATTATGCCCCTGCTGAACACCCTGCTGGTAATACTATTGATGCAACAACTGAGGCAATTTAAGGATCTGCTGGACCCCCTATTGAAGAAACAGCAGACCCTACTGAAGATGAGGTTCCTGAAAATCAGTCTAACCAAAATCCACAGTGGTTAAGGGATCACCCTGATGAACAAGTTATTGGCAACATACAACAAGGTGTGAGGACTAGAAGACAGTTAGAAGCAATGTTTACCTGTTTTCTATCTCGAATGGAACCTAAGGCTGTTGAAGAAGCAATTTCAGATCCATATTGGATAAATGCTATGCAAGAAGAGTTGAATGAATTTGAAAGAAATCAAGTTTGGACACTAGTGGAAAGGCCTACTCATGCAAATATAATTGGTACAAAATGGGTATACGGAAATAAATTGGATGAATCTGGTACCATTGTAAGGAATAAGGCCAGACTAGTAGCAACAGGCTATTCTCACGCAGAAGGAATAGATTTTGATGAAACATATGCCCATGTTGCAAGATTAGAAGCTATCAGATTATTCTTAGCACATGCGGCTTATAAAAACTTCAAAGTATATCAAATAGATGTCAAAAGTTTAGTTTTGAATGGCATTCTGGAAGAGGAGGTCTATGTTCAGCAACCTCCAGGATTTGAAGTTAAGAATCAAGAAGATAAAGTGTACAGACTCAATAAAGCACTTTATGGTTTGAAACAAGCACCAGGATCATGGTATGAGACTCTATCTCAATTCTTGGTGGACAATGGTTTTATAAAAGGCACCATTGACAAGACACTTTTCAGAATCAATGAAGGGAATAGCACACTACTGGTACAAATTTAGGTTGATGACATAATTTTTGGTTCTGAAAATGAATTGCTATGTGAGAAGTTTGCAAATCTAATGAAAAGTAAATTCCAAATGAGTATGATGGGAGAAATGAACTACTTTTTGGGATTGCAAGTCAAACAGATGAAAGATGTAATCTTCATTCATCAAACCAAGGAGCTGCTGAAAAATTTTGGTATGGAAAATAGCACCAAGGTATCAACTCCTATGAGCACAAATATTAGATTGGATGAAGACAAAGAAGGCAAAGATGTTGATCAGACATTATACAGAAGGATGATATGCAGTCTGATGTACCTTACTGCCAGCAGACCTGATATATCCTTTGTTGTAGGTGTTTGTGCAAGTTTTCAATCAAAACCTAAAGACAGTCATTTAGGTGCAGTCAAAAGAGTTCTCAAGTATCTAAAGAGACTTTGGGAGTAGGGATATGGTATTCAAAAGATGGAAGCTTCAAAGTAATATCCTACTCAGATTCTGATTATGCTGGATGCAAGATTGATAGAAAAAGCACCACAGGAACCTGTCAGTTAATAGGAAATAGACCGGTTTCCTGGTTTAGCAAGAAACAGAATTCTATATCAACTTCCACTGCTGAAGCTGAATACATTGATGTGCACAAGTACTTTGGTTAAGACAACAGATAAAGGATTATGGAATTGAAGAAAGAGAAATTCAATTATGTGTGACAACACAAGTGCAATTGCAATCACAGAAAATCCTGTTTTGCACTCAAGAACCAAACATATTGATGTGAGACATTATTTTATAAGAGATCCTGTTGAAAAGAAAGATGTGGTGGTTCTTTATATCCCTACTGAACATCGACTTGCTGAAATTTTCACTAAACCACTAGATAGTGAAAGAGTTGCTAAATTGAGAACTGAACTTGGAATTATAAAAGTTGATTGATATAATCTTAATCAGCAGTGTACTGGAATTCACCAAGGGGATTAGTCATTGCTATGTTGGGTGAGCTCATTTAACAGATTAGTCATTGGTATAAACAATTCCATGTACTTATATTTGGACAATTGAGCAAATGAGGTTGCCAAGGGGATTGGTCTTTGTCATGTTGGGTGAGCTCACTTGACAGATCAGTCATTGGTATTAAACTTCATCTTTTATTATCAGTTGGACAAAACAAAAGAAATTAAAGATCAGCTAAGTAAGTTTGTCAGAAGCCTGCTAAGACATTTTGTCAGCAGGGTGCTGAGCCAAATCTACTGATGACAAGGCTGCTGAAGGAAACGTGACACAGTCAAACTTACAAAAGTCAAAAAGCAAATGGCGGGATATTTATTCTATCCCTGTAACCATAGTTACACGATCTGACGGTTACAAAACGTTATGAAAAAGTAATGGGCCACATGTCAAGACAACATTGACTCAGATTTAATCGTGGTTAATACCAATGTACGTGCTCTGACAGTTACAACTACATCTGTCTATGGGAATTGCTTACACAAAAGTTACTTTCAAAAACCTCAGATTGATCTTCTCTGCATTTACACTGTGTGAACACAAATTTGAGAACTATCTTCTTCATCTTTTTCTTAAATCAATGGCAGAAAAGGATGATGTTCAAATCGGAACAAGTCAAAGTGTGAGAGGCTTTGTTGTTGATGCTAACAAAACAGAATTAGCTATCAATATTGGTCGAAGGATAAGAAGATATGAAGGTTTGGAGAATGTGCTCGATATAAGATTGGAAACAATATCATATACAAATGTTGTTAGCTTCTGGAGAAATATTGTAATAAGAGAAGGAAGAGAGGCATTCACCACAACAGTAAATGCCCAGGAGATTGAAGTTTCCTCAAACCTGCTGAGGGAAGCTTTTGGTTTTGCACCAGTAATCGATGCTCCAACAAATCCTGAAGAAATGGGACTGTCAAAAATGGAGTTTTTTGACAGAATAAAGACCAATGATGCCATCAAATCAATTCCAGGCATTAATGTGAAGCATATCGGTTATGAATACAACCTGCTGAGCAACATTATTGCAAAGAACATCTTAGGACTCATTGGGAGTATGGATACTTTGTCTGGACCCAAAATAGAACTGTTGATGATCATTTATAGAAGCATGAAGTTTGATTGGGCTGGATTCTTTGTCCACTACATGAAGAAAATAGCTAAAGCAGAAAAAGAAAGGACAAGGAAATCCAAGGCTTTACCTTTGGGATTGATGGTTCAGGCCCTACTGAATCATCTGGGAATTGCTGATATTGCACCTGAAAAGATTAACAAATCCATATATAAGAAAGAGATTGACTATCCTATCCATGGTTTGGATGATGAAGATGTAGATGATGAGGCCACTGATAGTGATGGTAATGATGGAGATGATAATGCTGGTGGTGAGCAGGTTAAGAAAGCTGTTAAACCTGCTGCACCCAAGAAAGCTACTGAGAAGAGAAAGGTTGTTGATACAAGGAAAATAATAGAATTGTTAAAGCCTAAGAAGACAAGGAAGCAAACAACAGAGACTACTGAGTCTACTGAGGCTCTAGTAGAGATTGAGGTTACTGACCCTACTGTAGTTGCAAAGAAGAAGACTGTTGCTGAAGTTTTGAAAGAGCAACAGAAGGAAGCTAGTAGAAAGAGGAAAGCTACTGAAATTGAAACAGTGCAACTTTCCATGAGAATGAAAGAAATTGCTAAGAAAAAGAAACATGGCAATGGGAAGCAGTTAAGGATTTTAGAGGCTCAAAGAGAAGAAGAAAAAGAAGAAGATATTGAAGCTGAGCCCCTAACAACATTTAAGCCTACTGAGATAGTAGAGGTTGTTGATGAGCAACCTACTGAAGAATCACAACAGACTGCTGAAACTGAGCCTGCTGTTGATGTTGTTGAATCCTCCCCAATAAAGGCTGCTGAGCCTACTGAAACTGCACAAGTTGTTGTTGAGCAACTTGTTGAAGAACCACATCAATCTACTGAGATTGCACCTGCTGTGGAAGTGGAGAAGTTGATCTAAGACGCTGCAAGTTCTGCAATAGTTCAGGGGGAAGAGCAATCTGTTGCTAACCCTGCTGATGAGCATGTAAGTCAGGGGGAAGAAAGTGTAGTACAGATGGAGGTAGTAGGAACTAATGTACAACCTGAGCAACCTACTGACCTAGAGGCATCTGTTGAAGAAACTCTAACTCTGTTAGTTGGAACCTTTGGAGGTCAGCAGAGTGAACAAAATGCTCCCAGAAAGCCAACCATGCAATTTGAAAGACATGAAAAGAAGAAGAAATAGGAGTTTGTTGATCCTAAACTCCAGCAAGTGGCTGACTACTTTCAATGTAAATTTGGTTTCTACAAAAGACAAAAGCCAGCTGCACAACCAATAACAGACTTTGTGGAATGGGCTTTTGAAAAGTTGGGAGTGGATAATTTGTTGGATCTGGTTGATACCTCTTTATTGCAATCAAGATTAATGGATATTTTTTTATGAACAACAGAAAGAAGAGGGTATCAAATTCAGGGATCCAAGAGATGATAATGATGACTCATCATCATCTGATTCTGAAGGTAATTATCCCTCTGGTCCAGGAGGAACCAGTGGAACTGCTATGTTAAATGAACCAAGAGTAGAGCAGTCTACTGATGCTAAACAATCTACTGAGAAGCAACAAACTGAAGAAATGGATGAAGATCTGGAGGATCTTACTATGGATGATCTAGACGCACTAATCAATGAGGGTATACACATTGGTGCAAACAGATTGGTTGGTGTATCTGATACTTCATTTGTTGCTAAACCTGTTGAACAACCTGATGATCAGCAGACTATAGATTTGGATGCTGAAAGGGTTACTGATCTTAGTGAACCTGATGTCAGTTCTGAGGATTCAAGTCAATATCAAGACTGGATTGACACTCAGGACACTCTATTCAAGACTGCCAATTTTCTAAGAAGAATTGCTGATGTTAGAAAATTTCAAAGAGATAATATGGCTGAATTCCCAGCAATTCTTGTACAGAGAGTGCTAACCACTGAGGAATAGACAGTGATAGCACAAAGATTGGACATGGTGATGGGTTTTGAGGGATCACCATTACTTGTTGAGGAGGTTCAGGCTGCTGAGGTTCAAACAACACATGAACAAAGGTTGGAACTAGTGGTACATGTTGCTAAGTCATAAACAGCACCTGGACAAAGGTTGGAACCGGAGGTATAGACTGCTGAGTTAAAAACAGCACCTGGACATAGGTTGGAACTAGATTTGGGTTTGGAGGAAACCCTTGTTCTTGTAGTTGAAGAGGCTGTTGTAGTGGAGCCTACTGGAGACAAGACCACTGTAGGGAAAGATGGTCGAGAGGCTCTTTGTTGTTGATGAGGATGAGCATTTCTTTGGACTATGACTCTGATGATGAGGAATTTCAAGTGCCTGAAGTAGAACATATTGATGATGAACCACAACAGGCATTACCTATTTTTGAGGAACCTACATAAGATCCAATAATGGAAGACGTTCTTGGTGCTATGGTTGAAGAAGGACCTGTCCCTGCTGGAAGGGACATGAGTAGAGCCATGGTTATCAGCAGATTAAGGGCACAATACACTGTAGAAGAGCCAGCTGATGGAGCTGCTAGACATATGCCTGGTGGAGTACCAGCAGGAGTTTTGGATGAGTTGAGGACTGTCAGAAATGACATTGCAAATTTAAGAACTCAACTTGACAGGCAAGAGCAAAGATTTGAAGACTTAATGAATTTAGTGGAGAATAGAGGAAGAACTACTGAAACTATTGCTTCCAATATTACCTCCACCCAATATGCTCTTGCTGACCTTGCTCAAGATGTGAAGGGGATTAAGCAAGGTAATACACTGAAGGACAAGTTTCTGAAAGAACAATTAGCATCCATTCATCAGAAACTTGATAAGCTTGCTGAGACATCTAAGCCTGCTGTGGCTGAGTCTGCTGGAACACTGCAACCTGTTGTACTTGATCCTAGAATCACTGAGAGGATAACTCTACTGGAGCAAACATTGCAAGAAAGGATCACAGCTGTTGACACTAGAACTGAAATTATGGAGGGTCAACTGAACAATCTAGTGCTCACACAGGAAAGTGTACATGGCCTGCTGTTTTTGTTGATGATGTCAATAAGGGGGAAGAGAGCCAAATAGCAGAAGCAAAAGAGGCTGCTAGGAATTTTGCAAAGAAGAGATGTGGCAGACTTCCACTTACTGATGATCTTCTCAGAGAATACAAGAAGGTATACAACAACAAGAGAAGACCCTACCATGACAAAGGTTTCCATGAAGGACTAAATTCCTTTATGGGACTTAAGTTTTGGGAAGGAAGAGTGAAAGCCATGAGAGCTTCACAAAGAGCTGGAAGAGGTGGAAGAGGTGGAAGAGGTGGTGGAGGTGGAAGGAGTTTACCTACCACATCAGCAAAGGAGTCACTTAATGAATTCAAAGAAGTGTACATGCATTTAGGTTTTATAGTACATCAGATCAACTTAACTCTGTATGAAGCATGGAAATGGTGGAAAGAAGTGAATCCTCACATTGATTTCTCTTTGATTGAAAATGAATAGATGAGAGAAATGGTCAGAGAGATCAGAGCCTACCAAGAGCAAGTGGAGAAGGCAAGGGAAGAAAGAGAAAGAAGACATTAGATCAACATACTCACATCTGTTTTATCTTTTGCTGAATATAGCTTGTAATAATTTTGAACAACTGATTATAATGAGATATGACTAATTTTGTTCTGTTTTTGTTTTTAATCTTTTTGCTTTGCTGTAAGGAGGGTATTGGCATCATCACCAAAAATAGGGAAATTGTTGGACATATTTTATGTTTTAGTGATGAGTGCCAGACTAGCTGTTATAGAGCAAAGGCCAAAAGATGTCTAGATTAAATGTATAGGTTTATTAGAGTTTGATCTTGTATAGGTTTGATTAAACAAGCACTGTAAAAGGTCAGCTGACTTACATCAGCAGACTAGTCTAGATCAGTAGGGTACCTAGGTCAGTAGACTAATCAGGAACCTGCTGAAGACTCAAGGCTGAGGGCTCAAACTCAGTAAATGAAGGCTAAGGGATCAAACTTAGTAATTAAAGTCAAGGATATGGAATCAGAATTTAAGGAAGTCTGTGATGACCTAAACTGATCACATATACCTTGTGTACAAGGTCTAAGTTCCATAAGTTAAATGGTGATTGGAACTTAGTTATGTTCAAAAAGGTGTAATCTAACTTCATAAATAAAAGTTAGATAAGAGACAGTAAGCTGAAGTGTTTTTTAAACACAACATAATAAGGATAAGCTTACTGATGTGTATATCAGCAGACTTATGTTCTCAGGAACCTGCTGGACACATATTTCGATTTAATCAAAGGTTACATTGGAAGAAATCAAGAAAGGCACCGCTAACAACCTCTGATTTTATCAAACAAATCAATGGTTAAGATAAAAGGGACGTTGGGATGATTCAGACCTTTATCCAATGGATATAAGTCAAAGGGTGGATAGACTGTATACTGTCAAAAAGCATTCTGACAGTGTCAGTACTATGAATAGTGACAGAAGGCAAGTGAAATAGGAAAAAAATCTGAAACGGCTATGTTTGAATTTCAAACATAAGTCACAAGGATTCCAACCTATAAATAGAGGACTCCTAATTCAGATACAAGTGATGAAAAACAAGGAAAGATAACAGATAATATTGAACTTCGATTTCTGATCAAGAAAAACACCCTGCTGACCCTACTAAGCATAAAGCTACTGATCAAGAGAAATTCTTCAAGTGTAATCTGCATTCAAGCCACATCAAGTTTACACACTTGAAGACATCAAGTTGCTGATCATATCATCCTGATCAAGATGCTGAAAGCTGAATCACTTACTTGATTCAAACTTTCTTTTATAAGAATCTACTGAAGACAGTGAAGCATCTAAGGGTGTGAAAGACTGTTGTTTGTGGTGGAGCTAGTGAAGAGGTAATCCTACCCTTCAAGGACCAGTGGAAGACTTTGGAGCAGCAATCCTACCTGTTCCAAGTGTTCAGTTTGTGAAGCCATAGTTATTGGTGAAGGACAAGCAACTTAGGGATTTTTGTAAAAGCTATCTCAGAGATCTCTAGTGAATTACCTCCAACATCACAGGAGAAGAGTGGACTGACAGGATTACACCACCTGGAACCACTATAAAATCTGCCTACTTTCTTTCTGCATTTAGTATATCTTGCACATCAACCTACTGAATCTAGCAACTGAATTCACACACATACACTACTGAGTATCTAATACTTGGTATCATATTTAACAACAAGTAACAAGGCTTAATTTTTGATTTATTCTGCTGCACAAATTCAGTAAACTTAATAGTCAGCAGACTACTGAGTGTCAGCAGACTACTGAAATATCAGCAGGCTGCTGAAGTTGCTGAGTTTGTTAACTCCAAAAGTTTTAAGTGTTAAGTTTATTCACCCCCCCTCTAAACTTAACCAAAGCCTTTTCAAGGGACCAACAAAAATATACATGCAGCCGCCGAAAATTTGAACCCTAGCCGTGGGTTATAAAAAAAACAGACTTATAGCGACGCTTTTCAGCGTCACAGAAAGTCTTGTAGTAGATTTTTAATTAAAAAACAGGTTTTTAACCGTTTCTCCTCGTTCATACCTTGGGTTTTGCCTTGATCTTCATCTTTTCACCAAGATCTTCATATTTCGAGCCCGGAATATATAAAATTACAATAAAGCTTGCATCTTTTTACATAAAATTCGATTGACATATAAATTAAATACAAATCCTATGCTCAATTGTTGCTAAACAAGAGAGCTACAAAATATATCTACGAGTAAACAGTATCAACCCCAATCCATCTCTTCAACCACAACAATCACAAGGCAAATATCAATGAAATTTCGAATTTAACTAAATTAAAAATGAAAACAAAAACAATCTAAACTTGCTTTTTCCACTCCTAGATCTAAAATTCACATACTTTGATTGATAGATCAAAGGCTCTGATACCACTTGTAGGATGTAATATCGCCGGATGGATCAAGATCCACCCGATTACGCAGCGGAAAGTACAAGATCTAGATCTAAACAATCAAAATGCATGAATAATAAATCTAACCTACGAAGGGGTTAGATTGCTTACCTTATTATGGGGCAAAAACACAAAGAACGAAAGGTCAATCCAAGCTAGTTGAGATCCTAGTTGAGAAGCCAAAGTCTTCCAACTTGTGTCTCCAAGTACCACCAGGTGGATGGTGTTTCAAGCCGCCGGACCTCCTCGATATGCTACCTTAGAAAAACCCGAATTTTTTCTAAATCTCAAACCCAAGTACATAGGCCGAAAATTCTAAGCCTAATACTTCTCCTTGTGTCGAAATTATGTGATATGAAAAGGCTTGGGAGAACTCTCTTAATATAGGAGAGAAATCCTTGTCCTCCAATGATTTATTTAATTAATACAAAATCGATCAAATTAATCTTTTTCCTTAAAAAGATAAATCTAGAATATTCCCAAATTAATTAGGATATATAAAAGATTTTATTTTCCTTAAATTATTTAACAAATAAATAATTTAATCACATATATTATAATTATCAAGAAAACAAATTTCCTAATAATAATAATGATGATAAATTTCGGCCCAATACCTAAATAATTAGGTCATGCGCATTTTTCATCACATTGGGCCGAGTCCACGAAAAAAGTCTTTTCCGTGTATTTAATTATCTAGTCCAACTAAACAATTAATCCACATATCAATTAAATAGTCCAATCCAACTATTTAATTATAATTGAGGTGAAACGACGAGAAAAAGTATATGCTATATTAGGAGCCACGTCGGGGACCATGGACCCATATACAGTAGCTACAATAAATTGAATAAAATTATTCGTCCGATCGAACAATAATATTCAATCTATAAATTCCGGGATTAGACCACCATAAACCCGAAACTGAACTCTGCCGAATATAGATATAAACTAACACTCAACTTTGAGTCGATAAGCATCCACTGATATAATCATTACATACGGATAAATCCTCCATAGACTGTTCGTTACGATTCGGGATATCTGTGTAAACCCTTCTCGAAGCCTCATAACCTTATTTACCATTAACCCTCTAGTGACCAAATAGTTCATAACTAATATAATATGAACTGCACGCTTTGGTCAGTTTCTAGGATTAACAAATAAGGGAACTATATGTGTACTTCCCGAGGGAAGGAACGGATTCCATATCTGTGATAGCACAGACTACTCACTCATTCCAGAATAGAGCCAACGAGAAGTGTCGGACACATACTACGAAGTGATCCTTATTAACACATCAAACTCTACCCTAATCTGAGCAGTTGTGCGTGATCACCTCAGGATTGAGATTAATCCATATATGATCATCTTGTGATTTGCTAAGACTTCTCGATTACGGAATTATATTGAGAACTCAAACCAAACCGGTCCAGCCCTATATGATTATCATCATATATAAATGCCGTACTAGGTACCCTATTACCGACAGTTCGGATAAGACTGTCACACCTAAAGTGTTCAGGGCGTATTATTAGCAAATTAACCTTGAGACCCATACTCAGATTATTAAACGCTATGGACTAAGTTAATTTTAAGTACATCTCACTAACTCAATCCTCTTGTGTGTAGCCATACACTGAGTTATGTGATTACATAAACGAGTTACTTAGGGTTTTCAGTAGTGTCTTAATTATAAGAATACATGCATATAATAAGATGAATTATTAATTCTGTCCTAAAACAATTATATAATTGTCTTTCGGGCACTACTCCTAACAAAGATAGCATTTGCAGTTGTCCCGAGGCAACCAAGATGAACAGAGAGCTGAAACGGTACTACTGGTGACATTCCATAAAGATAGAGATTGCAGAGGTTGTTTACAACAATAGCTACCACGCCACCATCCAGATTCTAGCTTCTTAGCTCTGTATGGAAGAAAGCGTAGAACGCCAGTTTTCGTGGATGAAGTGGAACAGTGATAGATTACAAGACCAGAGTTGTTACAACAAGCCAACAAGAAGATTTTAGTGGACCGTCGAAACCTCGAGATGGCACAAGACAGGCATAAGAGTTAGGGAGATGGAAGAAGAAGACTGTTAGAGTTTGAAGCTTAAGACAAAGTGAATCTCAAGACGTTCCCAATTAAAGGAGTAAGACGGCTTGGGGTGACTTGAAACCAAGCCATAGTTATGAAGGCCCTTATGTGATCTTGGCTAAAGTCGGACGTTTAGCTCATCCATTTAGAGTTACCATAATCCCGTTCATGAGTGCACAACGTCCTTCACGTGTCAATGATAAGTGAATGCTTAACCGACATTGATGTGGTAGTAAACATTGACCTTGAAAGAGTTGAAGAGAACTTCACCAACGCGGAAGAATCAAGTGCGCTTTTGAATAGAAGATGAAGAAAGTTAAGAAGGAAGACGTTCAGCTAATCTTGGTTAAGGGAAGTAGTCACACACCGGCAGAGACGACGTGAGAATGAGAAGATGAGACACTTTACGAAATTTCAGAGTTCAAGTACTTCAACAGTTATGTTCAGTTTCGAGGTCGAAACTTGTTTTAATGGGGGAGTGATGTAACACCCCGAGTTTTTAAGTAAGGGTAGAAGAGTAAAATGAGAATTATTTAGTATTTTCCTATTTTATTTCTAACCTAAAAGAATAATTAAAGGTTTTTAATTAATGGTTATTAACTTTGGGTATTTAAAGGAAATAATTCCCTAAATAAATCCTATAAGTTATTTACGGTAAAAAATTTCAGAAATTCTGAAAAGTAGTCACGGCAATTCTAAATCATTAGGAGGAACGACGCAGAAAGAACCGGCTGTAGAAGAAAGGAATCTTGAATCGTGTGGCCAATCCGTCAGGAATTTGGGTAGACCATAGAAGACGGAAATCATCGTCTCGTCGAGACGAACGTTTCCACAGTAACTGTTTGCAATTCAGTAAGTTTTCGTTTTTAGCCCTAAAATCATATTCTTGATCGTTCTTAATAAAAGATCGAGTTTTAATGGTTTTAAGGGTTGTTTTAATCGTAGAATACCGTTTAACGATCGTTCGTTATTCGTAGAAGTGATGGGAACCGAGGATACAAGCTCTTTACAATTCGTTTTCGTTTTCATAACACGGTTGGATTGCTAAGATAAGGGAGTGTTCAACGGTATTTAAGTATCTGTTTATTTATTCACGATTGGTGCTATTTTATATGTTAAAGGTTTGTTCCGTAATTATTTTATTATTACTTATGCCGAAAGAAGGTCTCGCATGATCCTGTTGCTATCGTTAATTTAGTTGCTGGTGATTTCAACTATATTAGTAGCTATTATTAATATATACCTGCTATTGCTATTGCCGTCGAAGGAAAATAAAAAATAAAATTGAAGAAGAACTTCGCAGATGTTTGCCGTGGGAAAAAAAGAAGAAGAGAAAAAATAAGGTAATAATAAGTTTCTACTTACACGAAAAAAATGAACTAGTATGTATGTAAATTTATTTAAGGATTCCATTGATACATACATACATATATATATATATATATATATATATATATATATATATATATATATATATATATATATATATATAAAACCCGCACTTAAAAAAAAAAAAAAAAAAAAAGAGGAATACATTTTTTATGGCAAAAAAAAAAAAAAGGGAAAAAGTCTAGATTATTTTTTTTTAGTGGAGATGAATCATTTAATTAAGTAGACACATTGAACCCTTTCTTTTCTTTTATTCACACCACAAAAACGGCAGCCGCACTTCCTTTTTTTTTTTTTTTTTTTTTTTTCTTCCTGTTTGGTCGACTCCTCCACCTTGCCTCTTTCCATCTAACGAAGCTTTTTCGTTGCTCAGATCAAGAAACATTTGAGACGGAAAGCGATCACCTCGACGAGTAGATTCTAACGAGGTAAACATCTCACTCTCGACTCTCCTCTCTACCTTTCGGCCAGCCCTTATTTTAGGCCTAGGGTTGCGTTTTTTGTGATGTATTTTTAACTAGGTGATGATCTTATATTTTTAGGTGATACTTTTGGTTGCAAGAGTTGATATTTTGGGCTGAAATTTTGAGGTAAGGAATGATATCTCCTAAAAGTAGTTTTCTTTTTTTCAATTCATACTTTTAGCATGTTTTAATTTATGATAGAATTGTTACGAAATCGATTTCATGATTTTACCGGGCTGTTTTCAAGGTTTTGTAAAATAAAGTGTGCTTTGCAAGGATTTAAAAATACATGTTTAGGGGCTGTTTTGAGTAATTCCCTTGTGATGAATTATTTGGCTTCAAGATTGTGTGATTTTAACCTTTTAAAATGATTTTAAGACCGAAGGTTTTAAGCTTTAAACGAGTATGCACGTTACTTTGAAAGTATGATCCATTGAGTTAAATTCAAGCATTCATGTTTGTGAAATTACATGGACAGAAAGACAAGTATGTTATGCAAGTTTAAGAATGATTATGAATGTACAAGTTTTTCATGAATGAACAAGCTAAGAAATATGTAAGGCTAAGCTCATGGTTAGTACGGTAACTACAACCCCACAAGTGTTTGCGCAAACCCCCAACCTTTCATGTATATGTCACGTTATGGCTTTATGATTCTAGACATAGAGTCAAGGTTGGGTCAGTCATGTCATGTCATGTGCCTAGTCCACGGGCTGTACAAAGGTGGATTTCTGATAGTGGGTTCTCATGATGATTTTCCCTGTGGTCGCAAGACAGGCGGTACTGACTGAGCTAACCGAACAAACGGACTACTTAAGTGCCTCTTTCATGTTTTTGGCACCTTTCTTTTGAAAACTTATAAGTGGTTTACATTGTACATTTACCGCTTTAATTATCTTTAGTAAAACTATATCCATGCATGCATGTGTAGAACTATGATTCGTGTGTTGTGATAGCCGGTAAGCAAACACGGATATGCTTTTATGTGATGTTATTCTTTCCTGAGCCTTGCGGTGCTCACCCTTTCTACCACTATATTTTTTTCCCAGGTTTGAATAAGGAGGACTAAGGTTAGCAGTGGCTGTGGAGCTTAGTTCGTAGTCTTTTTTTTTATGTTCCCCTTTGATGATTTTCTTGAGGCTTGAGGCCGGATTTTTCTATGTACCTTTCCTTATGTTAAAGTTTGGGTGTTTGGATTTAGACTTTGGTCCTTGTGAACTTGGTTTGGACTTGTGAGTTTTGATGTCATAGATGACTGAGGATTTTGGTACAGTATTCTATTTTTTTAGTTCTCCTTGTACGAGCTTTATCTTATCTTCTGAGTTTCCGCTGTGTATGTCATTGGTATACGTCACGTGAGGCTGACGTGTCTCGGTTGGTTTAATTGGGGCACGTGCCGAGCGACCCGACCCGAGTATTTGCTCGGATACTCGGGGTGGGGCGTTACAAATGGTATCGGAGCCGGTTGAAATCCTTGTGTCTTTTAGGCTTTAATCTACTAGGCTTTGATCATGCTAAGTGTTGAATTGTTAAGTGATTGATAGAGTGTTTCTTCTTATAGGATGGATACTCGAAACACTATTCGTTCTGGGACTGATGGATCTTCAAGAACCACTCCTACTCTCCCTACAGCTAATGGACAGGATGGAACTCCTGTTATTGATCAGAATGCTCCTGTGATTGATGGTACTACCACCAACAACCCCTCCTCCTCCACCGGTGGATACAGGTTACCCACACCTCCTCCGTTACGGTTGGTTGGGTGGTGGCGGTGAGCGAAGGTTGAACACACTTTTGGCTCTACTACAACAGGTTGTCGGCAATCAGCAGGCAGCCCCAGTTGTACATATCCCTCCGGTAGCTGCAGTCGAACCTACCCCGAGGTTCATTAATTGGTTCCAAGAGATTCGTAGGGCGAATACCCCTACTTTTGAAGGCTCCACTGATCCTCTCGAGGCGGAGAAATGGATCCACGAGGTGGAAGACATCTTTGATCCGTTGGGTGTACCAGCAGATAAGTGGGCGAAATTAGCAGTTGCTCAGTTGACAGGTAATGCAAAGGTTTGGTATAACACGGTGAAAGAAGTGCATGGCCCGATTGAGATTTGGGCAGATTTCAAGCAAAGGTTTCTCAGGAACTACTTCCCTGAGTCGGTTCGTACTCAGAAGATAAATGAGAGTCTGAGTCTGAAGCAGGGCAGCATGAGTGTAATGGAATTCACTCATAAATTCAATGAGTTATGGAGGTACACCGGACTAAAGGATGACTTTGTTAAGATTACTAGGTATGAGGCGGCCCTGAGGCCAACGGTGAGAGCGGCTTTGGGTGGCACCGCCGCCCCAGATTTTGCCTTCGCGGTTGAGAGGGCCTGCAGAGCTGAGGAAAATCAGAAGGGTGTGGCTACTACTAGTGCACCGGTAAGTCAAGGAGTCAAGAGACCATGGTCAGGACCATCTCAGCAGAAGCCTGGTTTTATTGCTAACAAGAAGCCAATTACAACTTTTCCTTCTCAGCAGACCAACCCAGAGTGTAAGACATGTGGGAAACATCACCAGGGTGTTTGTATGAGACTTTCCGGGTTGTGCTTTCAGTTTGGGAAGCCTGGTCACAGAATGAGGGATTGCCCTAGTCTCAAGATTCAGAAAGCACCAGCTACTATGACTTCAGGTAATACTTCAGCAACAGGTGGGCAGAAACTGAAAGCTACTGCTCCAGTGAGGGTCTTCTCTATGGTGGCTCAGGAGGCTGAAGATAGTGAAGATGTGGTGACAGGTATTGTTTTTATTAATGGTGTTCAGTCTTCAGTTCTTTTTGATTCAGGTGCATCTCATTCTTTTATTTCTAAGAAGCATGCTAGAAAGATTAAGGGTAGTCGTTTTATTTTGGATATGAAACTAGCTATAACTACCCCATTTGGAAAATCTTCCCAAGTAGAGAATGGAATAAAAGAATGTAAGATTAAGTTGGGTGATAAGGAGATAGTCTGTGACTTAGCTATCTTGGAGTTTAAGGAGTTTGATGTAATTTTGGGGATGGATTGGCTATCCAAGAACTTCGTTCACTTGGATTGCCGTGGTAAGAAGGTAGTGTTCAAGAACCCAGCTGAAGTTGAGTTTGAGTTTCAAGGGAATTTGCCAGGAACTAGTAGGAGTTATAAGAAGACACCTCTAGTTTCCGCTTTGAAGGCAGTTAAGGCTTTGAAGAGTGGTCGTGAAGGTTTCTTGGTGTATGCAGTGGAGGCAGCCAAGGAAACCCCTAAGATGGAAAATTTGGAAGTTGTCAGAGATTTCCAGGATGTCTTTCCAGATGATTTACCTTGTCCTCCTCCGGATAGGGAAATCGAGTTTCAGATTGATTTGATTCCAGGGTGTAAGCCAACATCGAAGCAACCCTACAGAATGGCACCAGCTGAATTGAAGGAGTTGAAAGAACAGTTGCAGGATATGTTAGACAAGAAAATAATTCAACCTAGTAATTCGCCTTGGGGTGCTCCAGTTTTGTTTGTGAAGAAGAAGGATGGGTCGATGAGGATGTGTATCGATTATCGGGAGTTGAACAAGTTGACAATTAAGAACAAGTATCCTCTTCCCAGGATTGATGACTTGTTCGACCAATTGCAAGGGGCTAAGGTTTTCTCTATGATTGATTTGAGATCGGGTTATCACCAGTTGAAGATCAAGCAGTCAGATGTTCCTATTAGTGCTTTTAGCACCAATTATGGACATTATGAGTTCCTTGTGATGCCGTTTGGGTTAACTAATGCCCCAGCCGCATTCATGGACTTGATGAACAGGGTGTTCAGACCCTTCTTGGATAAGTTTGTGGTGGTTTTCATCGATGACATCCTAATTTATTCTAAGAGTGAAGAAGAGCATAGGGAGCACTTGAGGCTAGTGTTGCAGACATTAAGGGAGAAGCAGTTGTATGCCAAGTTCAGCAAGTGTGAGTTTTGGGAAAGATGTAGCATTTCTTGGTCATGTGATTTCCGCAGATGGAATTTCAGTGGATCCATCTAAGATTGAGGCAGTGGTGAATTGGCCAAGACCTACTAGTGCTACAGAGATAAGAAGTTTTCTGAGGTTAGCAGGTTATTACCGGAAGTTTGTGGAAGGATTTTCAGTGCTAGCAGTGCCACTTACCCAGTTGACTCAGAAAGGGGTCAAGTATCAGTGGTCAGATAAGTGTGAAGAATCATTCCAGAAGTTGAAGCAGAAGCTAGTATCAGCTCCTATTTTGGTTCTACCCACCCCAGATAAGGAATTTGATATCTACAGCGATGCGTCGGGACAGGGTTTGGGTTGTGTTCTGATGCAGGAAGGTAAGGTAATTGCCTATGCTTCGAGACAGTTGAAGCCACATGAAAAGAATTACCCCACTCATGATTTGGAATTAGCAGCGGTAGTCTTTGCCTTGAAAATTTGGAGGCACTATCTTTATGGTGTTACTTGTAGAGTTTTTACAGATCATCAAAGTTTGAAGTATCTTTTCACCCAGAAGAAGTTGAACATGAGGCAGAGAAGGTGGTTAGAACTTATTAAAGACTATGATTTATCTATCCATTACCATCCCGGTAGAGTAAATCTAGTTGCAGATGCTCTTAGCAGGAAAGTGTCGCCGGAATCAGGTGCAGTGTTGACAGATAAGAATGATTTGATCCAAGAGTTTGACAGGCTCAGATTGGAGGTGATACCGCCATCAGTTGGTGATATGATGGCGCCGTTGATAGCTCATCCTACTTTAATTGACAGAATTAAAGAAGGTCAACTTGGGGATGAGTTTCTTTTGAAGATGAGACAAAGGGTTTTGGATGGTAAGAGTGAGGATTTCCAGGTCAGAGATGATGGTTCGTTGTGGTTTAAGTCCAGATTGTGTGTTCCGGATAATATAGGTCTGAAGAGGGAGATTTTGCAGGAAGCACATGAAATTGGTTTTTCTATTCATCCTGGAAGTACAAAGATGTACCAGGACTTGAAGACAAGTTTTTGGTGGTCAGGTATGAAGGAACAGGTTGCTGCTTTTGTGATTGAGTGTGATATCTGCAGACAGGTGAAAGCCGAACATCAGAGGCCGGCTGGTTTAATGCGTCCTCTGGAGATACCTGAGTGGAAGTGGGAACACATTGCCATGGATTTTATTGTCGGTTTACCTAAGGCTAAGAATGAAGTGGATTCGATTTGGGTGATTGTTGATCGGTTGACCAAATCAGCCCACTTCTTAGCAATTAAGGGAACCGTGTCTTTGGACCGATTGGCTAAGCTCTATGTAAAGGAGATTGTTAGGTTGCATGGGGTTCCAGCTAGTATTGTGTCGGACGAGAGACACAGATTTACTTCCAAGTTTTGGAAAGCACTTCAGAAAATTTGGGTAGTGATTTGAAGTTCAAGATCGCTTTTCATCCACAGACGGATGGTCATCCGAGAGGACCATTCAGACCTTGGAGGATATGCTCAGATGCTGTGTTTTGGATGTGGGAAAGAAGTGGGATGACTGTTTGGTGTTGGCAGAGTTTGCCTACAACAACAGTTACCATTCTAGTATTGGTATGCCACCGTTTGAGGCCTTATATGGTAGAAGACGTTGCGGTCACCTTTGTATTGGGATGAAGTTGGTGAGAAGCGTTTGACGGACCTCGATTATCCAGACCTTTGTTGAGAAAGTGGCGTTGATTAGACAGAGAATGAAGGCAGCCCAAGATAGACAGAAGAGTTGGGCAGATTCGAAAAGAAGACCTTTGGAGTTTGCAGTTGGTGATAGGGTGTTTCTTAAGGTGTCACCAATGAAGGGTGTGATGAGGTTCAAGCTGAAGGGTAAGCTAAGTCCTAGATACGTGGGCCCTTTCGAGATTGTTGAGCGTATCGGGCCATTGGCTTATCGTTTGAGGTTACCTAAGAACTTGTCCAAGGTGCATGATGTCTTCCATGTTTCCATGTTGAGGAAGAGCATGTCTGACTCAGGACAAGTGGTGGATTTGGAAGTGGCAGCTTTGAAACCCGACTTGACTTATGAGGAATTGCCATTTCGGATTGTGGAACGTAAGCAGAATGAGATAAGGAAGCAGTTGGTCTCCTTTGTCAAAGTTCAATGGACGAATCATGCCGAGAGTGAGGCGACTTGGGAGACAGAATCAGAAATGAGGATGAAGTATCCTTTCCTCTTCGAAAACGAAGGTACGTCAAGTTTCGAGGACGAAACTTCCTTTAAGGGGGGAGAATGTAAAACCCGCACAAAAAAAAAAAAAAAAAAAAAGAGGAATACATTTTTGCGGCAAGAAAAAAAAAAGGGAAAAAAGTCTAGATTATTTTTTTTTAGTGGAGATGAATCATTTAATTAAGTAGACACATTGAACCCTTTCTTTTCTTTTATTCACATCACAAAAACGGCAGCCGCACTTCTTTTTTTTTTTTTTTTTTTTCTTCCTGTTTGGTCGACTCCTCCACCTTGCCTCTTTCCATCTAACGAAGCTTTTTCGTTGCTCAGATCAAGAAACATTTGAGACGGAAAGCGATCACCTCGACGAGTAGATTCTAACGAGGTAAACATCTCACTCTCGACTCTCCTCTCTACCTTTCGGCCAGCCCTTATTTTAGGCCTAGGGTTGCGTTTTTTGTGATGTATTTTTAACTAGGTGATGATCTTATATTTTTAGGTGATACTTTTGGTTGCAAGAGTTGATATTTTGGGCTGAAATTTTGAGGTAAGGAATGATATCTCCTAAAAGTAGTTTTCTTTTTTTCAATTCATACTTTTAGCATGTTTTAATTTATGATAGAATTGTTACAAAATCGATTTCATGATTTTACCGGGCTGTTTTCAAGGTTTTGTAAAATAAAGTGTGCTTTGCAAGGATTTAAAAATACATGTTTAGGGGCTGTTTTGAGTAATTCCCTTGTGATGAATTATTTGGCTTCAAGATTGTGTGATTTTAACCTTTTAAAATGATTTTAAGACCGATGGTTTTAAGCTTTAAATGAGTATGCACGTTACTTTGAAAGTATGATCCATTGAGTTAAATTCAAGCATTCATGTTTGTGAAATTACATGGACAGAAAGACAAGTATGTTATGCAAGTTTAAGAATGATTATGAATGTACAAGTTTTTCATGAATGAACAAGCTAAGAAATATGTAAGGCTAAGCTCATGGTTAGGTACGGTAACTACAACCCCACAGTGTTTGCGCAAACCCCCAACCTTTCATGTATATGTCACGTTATGGCTTTATGATTCTAGACATAGAGTCAAGGTTGGCTCAGTCATGTCATGTCATGTGCCTAGTCCACGGGCTGTACAAAGGTGGATTTCTGATAGTGGGTTTTCATGATGATTTTCCCTGTGGTCGCAAGACAGGGCGTCTTACTCTGAGCTAACCGAACAACCAGACTACTTAAGTGCCTCTTTCATGTTTTTGGCACCTTTCTTTTGAAAACTTATAAGTGGTTTACATTGTACATTTACCGCTTTAATTATCTTTAGTAAAACTATATCCATGCATGCATGTTTAGAACTATGATTCGTGTGTTGTGATAGCCGGTAAGCAAACACGGATATGCTTTTATGTGATGTTATTCTTTCTTCGAGCCTCGGTGCTCACCCTTTCTACCACTATATTTTTTCCTGTGTTTGAATAAGGAGGACTAAGGTTAGCAGTGGCTGTGGAGCTTAGTTCGTAGTCTTTTTTTTTATGTTCCCCTTTGATGATTTTCTTGAGGCTTGAGGCCGGATTTTTCTATGTACCTTTCCTTATGTTAAAGTTTGGGTGTTTGGATTTAGACTTTGGTCCTTGTGAACTTGGTTTGGACTTGTGAGTTTTGATGTCATAGATGACTGAGGATTTTGGTACAAGATTCTATTTTTTTAGTTGTCCTTGTACGAGCTTTATCTTATCTTCTCGAGTTTCATTTGTGTATGTCATTGGTATACGCCACGTGAGGGTGACGTGTCTCGGTTGGTTTAATTGGGGCACGTGCCGGCGAATTCAACCAGTATTTGCTCGAGATACTCGGGGTGGAATGTTATATATATATATATATATATATATATATATATATATATATATATATATATATATATATATATATATATATATATATGCATTACGTCGTGTACAGGAAAAAAGGAAGGATTAGGCATGTATTCAATTAATGTAGTTGAATTAACACGTATTATGTACGGTGGTATATATTACAGTAGAAGAGTTTAAAATTAATGTTGTTCTTTTACATGTATTACACGATACAATGTGATTTGTATGTTCTTATGGAACATTATATGTTAATTGACAATGTCTAACATCGACTTCTGGTAGCCTTGGTATCAAATCGCACCACAACTGAAACCCTCTGCGGGGAGAAGGTGGGAGCACCGGAAGGCTTTCTTTAGGCCTTGTGGGACATCGACTTAGTAGTCAATGATCCTTTTACAATGTGCTAGGTAGTGTAATTAGAATGTCTAGGACTAGAAGTCCTTTGGAAGCCTTTGTATGTGAATGAATCAGGTGGTTAGAACTTAACTCGTACATTACATATGTGTGTGTCTAAAAGCTAAAATGTGAATATCATTGGTGAGGCACGTCTATTCTTCTAAGCATGGGACTATTACACTCATCTACTAATTGGTCTGATGCCAAGGGACGCGTCTGACTCCCACACGGGGACCTAAGCCCGTGCCCTTGAGGTGCTTCCCGTGTTGCGGTGCAGTTGTTCACCGTGCGTAGTTTCCTTTGGTATTGACGTAACAAACTTACTTGTGCAAGGATGTAGTATGTGATCTAGTAGAGGGACAGTGTGATCTCAATTACTACCTATCTAGTAGTGTTTGTTGACTTTATTCTGATCAATGTTATATATATGTTTAATAATATTATGTAACCGTTTCTTCTACCCCTTACTAAGTAGGTATGTACTTACCCCCTCTTCTCTCTTGTCCCTACCCGAGAAGCTGTTGTATTTGTAGGTTATATTCGAGGCCACTAAGGAGTGACCCAGAGTTGATGCAGATGAATTCTTTTGTTCTTTATTTTCCATTTTAACTTGGTATAGATTCCTTTATCCCTTGTAATGATCGGAAGACTTGTGGTTTCATTTTATGGATATCATAAAGTAATGGATTCTTTTGTATTTAATGGTTTTAGTGAAGTATTTTGATGGTGTAATAGATGCAACCTGTGTTGCTTTTGATTGCTTTTTAGTTGTTTTAATTACCTGAGTCAGCCGTTTTACCTTCCGCTTGTTCTCTGATGTTTGCTTACGTAAGGCTTACATATATAATTAGATAAAATTTTAATTATATGCGTGTCAGGCGTTCTTTTCTGGATAAGGACTCGGTATCCGGGACAGGGGCATCACATAATTATCAAAAGTGTGTTGCAAACCAGACCACAAATTTATCAGCAGCTCTAAACAAAGACTAACCAACACAGCGTATGGTCTATTACAGGATTATAGAATTCATCAAAAAGTAGCACAATATGAAGCTAGACAAAGGTACACAAGACTGATAATTAGCAGACTCAGATGCACAGGAACAACAAGTATTCAGCAGCAAGTTCATTTATAAGCACATGATCAACAAGATCAAACTTGCTTTCAGATTCAGCACATATACAACATGTGTAATAACAACAGGATCAAAGGTGTAGTGTTTTCAGCAAATATAAAGTACACCAGATTCAGAAATATTGATAGATCAACCAATGTGTTCAAGTGAAAACAGATTGTGCAACACACAGATGAGTGCAAGGCAGCCAAGAATAGCAGTTTATCAATTGGATCAGCCAGGCACAAAGTAGCAGAATTTCAGCACTTAACTTAGTGAATTTGAGTCACAATGAATATCTGATAATGCAACAGGTAAGGGGATAAGCACAACAAACACAAAGACCACACCCAAACTTGGTGTCCTCTTTGAAAACAACCATTTAGTGCCAAAAAAATGACCCACAAGTCTATCCACAGACAGGTTCCTTTGGCAGGTCAAACCAAAGACCTTTGTTGTCACTTTCTTGCAAGGATTATGTCAAATAGATCACCAATAAAAGTGTGTCAGACCAAGACACAGTCAAACAACACACAACAATCAAAGCAACACAGTTCTTTCCTAGTACACAACTATGAAAATGTAAAACCGGTAATCACTTACTGACTAATGGGAGAGACTACAACCACAACGTTCTGCTATTCTGTATGCCACAAAAAGCATGAACCTATATCTCCTCTGGTTCTTGACTAAATAATGATCTACCTCTAAGGACCACACTTTTCAACAAAACAAGAGTAGACTCTTTTGAGTGAAAATGTGGGATTGCTTGTGTTTTCAGCTAGTGCAATCCTTGTTGGTATAAGTGACTATTTATAGGGAGTAGAGGTGAAGGACTCTAAACCATGATAGTGTGAAACCAATTTTGAGTTCAGAATAACCGAGCCACATGTGATATATCCGGCAAGGCAAGTCGATAAATATTGAAGTGTATCAACATGTCATTTCTGTCATGGAGCCGTCAAGATAATAATTATACAAAAAATAAACATGTGATTTACTCAGGATTTGAACATTGCCTCTCATATCACTAAACAAATTGAACCAAAATTGGGTTTACACATAGTCATAGTGACCGGGTCCAACCGTTTATTCAACCAAAAAAAGATACCATACACAACATACAAAATGGTTTAATGAACAGCCTGAACTAAATGACCGACGGTTAGACCATGGCTATGATGAAACACTGAACCACTATTAGACAGTAAATAAAAGGGTCAAAGCAAATTTACCATTGCGACCTGTCATTGAACTTGAGTCAAAAGATCACATGCTGAATTGGTGAGAGATTTGCCAAGGATCGGCAATTGTGGCTGCAAATATTATGCTTTTAATACTGTAAACCAACACTGTATATTTTCTTAAGAGCCATGAGCTGCACCTCAATAATCAATGCATATCTGTCCAAATCAATTCTGATTAGCATAATATATGTTCGCAGAAGCTCTCAATGTAACATATCATTATAATTCATTTTATGATCAACATATAATATATGCCATCTTTCATATCCCCACACAATGAACATTTTGAGCAAAACATAGCTTTTGTCAAGGCTTGTAAGCTACATATTCGGTAAAGATAATCATGGCACGGACCCAAGTATATCATATAAAAAGATGGTGTAACATACATCACACAAACAAGTTAATATCTATATATTTTTTCGGTTTCAGCCAACAAATAAATAATAGCATATATATGAATTAATATGTATAAGCATAGTCAATAACGACCTATATTCTCTTATAAGCATTAACAGAAGATTAAAAAAATGGAAGGTCCAAAAATTCTAAGCATAGTCCACCATTACATACAATATTCTATTCTCAGGTACAACACCAGGACTTTATAATTTCCACAAGCACAAATTCCATTTTTTATAGGTCCAAAAATTCTTTCACAAAATTTCCTTGATTTTTCTAAGATTTAGTCTCAGAGAACTAGTTTTCTTTATGGTAAGCTTACTTATTTTTACACACCTGATTCTTTACTCGTTGACTTCTTTCTCATTTGGTTTTCTTTAGCTATGCGTCAGTCATTCGAACTGTTTTTTTTTACTTCACTTATCCTTGATTGGGGTGAGATCAGTGTACACCATATTTATAAAGAATTATATAAACTTACTTCTGATAACACTAAGACTTATTATATTATGTGTTATTATATTTATTATAAATAATTATAAAATTACTTCTCCAAATAGTATCAATTATGTGTTATTATTATGCTCACTAATGGCCATGAAACTACATGTTTGCATCAAATGGCAATTTTTATGTGTTTAAATTATTTTGCAGGTTTTAAAATGATTAATTAAATATTTAAATACCAATTTAATTGGTTAACTAATTCATTGAACTATTTATTTAATCATTGGATCAGATTATTGCTACTAGACCATTTTATTTAAGCATGTCACTTTAATTTAATTATCCAGCCCATTATTCCTATGCCAAAGCCTGGCCTAGTGTCATATTGTCCATATACCCGGCCTGGATCTCTTTAAACCCGCCTTTTGACCCACATTACCCTGTATACCCTAAACACCCTATGTTTCCATTCATTTCCTCTTCCTGTTGTTTTATCAGAAAACCTTAATCCATATTTCTTCTCAGCCGTATCTGCAAATCACTTCAATGCGAATCCTTGATAATCTGTAAATGTTGTCTCTTCTCTTGCCTAATCTTATTTATTACCAAGCATTCATTTCTTTATTTGCAACATGTTTCTTCGTGAAACGTGAAGGCTATCACATTTGTGTTGTTAATGCCAAGGAATCCGGTGAAATATTTCCGTTTCCCATTCAATTCTCTTTCCCTTTTTGATTTTGAATCATGCTATGTATAATCCATGTGTTAATTGAAGATTTTGAACGATGGAACTGGAAATCTTCCTTGATTCAAAGCTCTGTGCTGTAAAAGGGAAGAAGATCAACGATTTCATCGTCCCATATCTTCTATGACTGTTCGAATGATGAAAAGTGTTGCCTTTATGTCTACTTTTATTCCATCATGTGCAAAATCGAAGATTACAAGCATTTCAATGGTTCATCTATGCAAGGCACTTTGATTCAGACACGGTTCTACTTACAATACGTGTTCTAGGTCGGATTGCTCTGGTAAATAGCTTGACCCGGTTCATTTTCAGTACATGAGTCAGACTGAGGGTTTCTTAGCCAATTGAAGTCTCAGTTGAGTCATTCATGATAACCAATTGGTTCAATGGTGGGATGATTCTATGCTTTGTGGGATATATATGTTATTAAAAGAATAGAATTAACAAAACACTGAGATTGTCATGGATGTTTCGCCAATCTCTGAGTGAATGTTTGTTTTGATCAATCACTGAACCCTGTGTGCTACTTGTTATGTTTTGATTCAATGTTTGGTCACTAATATCGGATTAAACTAGTTCTAGTGGACTTTTGCTAAGTGACATGCTCTCACTATATGCTAGGGTCGAAATCTGGTTGGTTCAAATTTTCTGGTTCAAGTTTCACAGCCAAAATATGCTTATTAATGGCGTGACGGAAACCCAGGGTGGCAATGTGAAAACTTAACCTAAACCATAACTTTCCGATTTATAATTTTTGCATGTGCGTATTTTGGTGCCCGGTTATGATGAGCTGACATTGAAGATTCTTGTGTCTTGAGGGTTACTCATACCTGATGCAACTTTTCTAGATGTCCATCATTACCGGCAGTGTACCGGGTCAATTGTAGTCTAGTCAGTGGTCAAGGTCGTATCCCATGAGGAATGTGAGGTTAAACACTTATTAGCTATTATTATCTTGATCTAAATCGCAAATAAACAAGAAAGTAAATGTTCTAACTCTAATAGTGTATTGGTAATTAAATGGTAAAAGACCTAACCAAGGCAATTTCATTGATCAAGCAACCTATTCTAGTAACTTGGGAATAATTATGTACCAACCTTCCACTGATGTTCAAATGTGTGAAACGGTGCATTCCTAAGCTAGAAATTCTCCCTCATACGAGTGTACAGAATTAATCTATGCCTCCTCCTTGGTCAAGAACCCTAGACCTAAGAAATCAACATGATAGAAACTTGAATGCAATGAACTAGTCAACTCCCCGGATAAGAAATTGAACTCCACTAAAGGTCAACATTACCTTTTGGTTCTCCTACCTCTTTCCCACACCTAATATCTTCTTTCGATATCCACTAAGTGTTTGTGTGTGTGTGCAACCATTAGTTAATTACTCCATTACAAACAAAACATACAATGCAAGTAGGAAAATATTCAACACAAATGAAACTATGAAATATGAACAATCACTCCCAATCAACCATAAGAGATTAACTATCACAACTACATTTCCTTGGCTAGTATGGAACTAGCCACTCATTAATATGAACACCAACATGTCAAGGTTAGTATGCATAGCAATGAGAACAATTAAAACAAAGTAAAAGCTAAGAATTTACCAATCACAAAATATGAACTTGAAAAAGGAAACTTTCATTCAACTTCAAAAAGCTTCAATGGAGTTTGATACATAAAAGTGATAATCTTGTTCCATCCAAAGTTATCTAAGAGATTGAACTAAAAATTATTAAAGGTTACAATTGCATTTAAGAGCTAAATATAAGTAATTTTGGCCAGGAGAGCCTTGAGGGTTGGGGTGCCTTCAAGATGAGTGAGAGAGTGGTAGATAATAGATATCCAAAAAAGAGTAAATAGAGTATTTTAATTGTTGATTCTACACTTTCGGCGTGCGCCAGATTACTCTCGGCATGCATCAACTCTCTTTTACGTGTAACCGGCGCGCGCCGGTACTGACATGGTAGTTGGGCCTGAAATCATGCATTAAATGCTCCAGCAAAAGTAATTTGAAATTCTCGATGCCCTCCATGAAGATCTCGGCATACACCATTTCACAGAGAACCTTCTGTTTTCATCAGGGTAGCACTCAGCATACGCCACAACTCCCGGCTTGGGCCATTAATACAGTAGAAACATGGACTTTGCTTGAAACGCCTGGAATTACTTCTCAATCACTCGTAAGATTTAATATCTCCCAAAGATTCAAGCTCCAAGCCTCGGTATCTGTGCTACAAAGCAAAAACACAAAGATACCAAGCGTAAATCCGATAACAAAATTTGGCTAATAAGCCGTGTGCCAAAATTATTAGTTTTACTAACACTTACTATATACAAAAGGTGATTCAAATCATCATAATATTTGCTCATTTTGATACGAAAACATCAATAAATGCTCAAGAAATAGGAGTAAAACATAATAAAATGCATCATCTGGTTGACTTACATCAATACCCACAGCTATAAATAAACTAAGACACTAACTTGGATTGAAACAACTCAGAATAACCATCTTGAGAGAAATCCTGTATTCCTAAAACACTTTAAATTTTTCCTCTTTTCTGGTTCATGTTTGAGTAAGAACATAAGTTGAGGGTGTGGCTTGGTGATCAACTAGTTGGCCAAGTCTGATTCTAGAGTTTTCTATTGAGAAGTGCCTCTGATCAATAGCTTATACAGAATCTCTGAATTGAGGTTTCTTTGTTCCTTGTGCTAGGTTACACTTCAACTCAGTTCTTGTTAATTTTCTGTGTTTCTATGGATTGTTGATTACCTAGATATAATTTACAGTAGTCTATGCTTGATACTTCTTTTTGCCTATTTTCTGAGTATGTTTTGCCTGTTTGAAAACCTGATTTTGGACAGTTGATCATCCCTAGTCAGAATAGTGGTAACACGGTTGTTTGGCCTGATGTACCGAGGCAACCTACGTAGTGAGGCTTGTGGACTATATTCTGAATTTGTGTGAAGGATCAAGGTCCTTAATTCTAGACTTCTGTTAGGAACATTTTATTATGTTTTGATGATGGCCATACTAGCTGTTATAGCAAACCTGAAATAAGTAAGAACACTCTGTATAGTCTTTACTTAGAGTCTGGCATGTTGTATAAGTTGAATCAGACAAGTATTGTACTAGTTGGTAGGACGGCAAAGAAAGAACAGACTTTCGGCAGAGTGAAGCTAGCTAAGCACCAGCGGAGAAGGAATGAAGACATTATGGTCTGACTTATAACCATGGAAGTCTATGATGACCTTGGATAAGTCTAAATTACGTTTCAAGTGATGAAACTTAATGTTTAAATATGGTGTACACTGATCTCACCCAAATCAAGGATCAGTGAAGTACAAGGATTCTCCGTGAACTGAGAGAATAAAGGAAACAGTGAATCGGCAAAGTAAACTGACTTCGGCTGAGTGAAGACAAAGCAGTGAAGGAAGATCTAAGCGGCAAAGTCAGATGGGTTACTTGACCATTCAAAGAACGGCTGAGTAAACCTTACTCGATCAGATCATTGAAATATGGAGAAGATACATAAGATCAAGCATTAAAAGCACAATTAATAGAGGATCAATCAAGAACGGATCTTCTGGTAAACGTTTGAAGAAAAATCCGATCACTAAAATCAATGAGATTATAATTAAGGGGGAATCAAGAATAAAATCAAGGATTATTCCCCTCATTAATATAGCCAACGGACGGAAATTCAAATCAAGGATAATCAAGGCTATAAATAGAGGGCATTGACAGAAAAACATGAGAAGCAAGAACGATAAATCTGAGCAAAAAGTCTGTCAAAGTAAAAAGCCTTCTATCTACGCTTAAAGGAAAACATCTAGTTATCAACTCAAAAACTGAGAGCTACAATTCAAACATCAAGCATTGAGATTGATCAACAAGTTTGTGAATCCAATTCACATCAATCAAGCAACTGAATCAGAGTCATCTGAGAAGGAGTTGTGTTTGTGATTGTTGATGAAGGATTTAATCCCAATAAGCAGTGAAAGAGACTGAGTCACTAAAGCTGTTGCAGTCAAGGAGTGATAGTCTTGTAGATTGTGAAGCTTGTGAAATCAAGGACAGTCATACTATTGTATCTGTGAAACAATAGTGAATTCATCTGGTCATCGCAAGAGAAGAGTGGATAAAGGGATTACACCACCCTGAACCACTATAAGCCTTGTGTCCATTTACTTTCTGCAAATTACCTTACTGCATTTATTTAATTGCTTATATTATATCATATATTTGTGATTGCGTAAACTACTTTGAAATAACATAGTAAGAAGGGACTTATCCGCTGTCCCAAAGCTTTTAAGTACAAGAATTTTTTTTGAAACTCCACTATAGTCATTCACCCCCCCCGACTATAGTTTTACCTTTCTCTGGGACCAACAATTAATAGCAGAGCAGTGTTCCTAGTATCAAAACATGTTCAGATCTAATTTCTGGTAACAAGGAGATCACATATTTTCAAAGTAGTTTTCAAATCTATGCTTTCTACTTATATACATAAATTTCAAATCTGTACTTATGGATTCCTCAAACTTTATGTCAAAAGTACCTGCTTTCAATGTTAATAATTTTGATGAATATAAAATAAGAATGTTATCTCATCTTGCAGCAACTCATGAGGGGATGCTGGATGTAATTAATGATGGCCCAATCATGATCGTGACTGTGATAACCACGGGAGCAGATCAAGGAAAAGAAGTGGATAAACCCAAGAAAGATTGGACCAAGGATGACAGGAGAAGAGCAAATCTAGACTTTGTTGCAAAAGATATGATTTTGAAGGCCCTTAATAGAAACATGTTCATGAGAATCAAAGACTGCAAAACAACAAATGAGATGTGGGACAAGCTGGCACTGATAAATGAAGGATCTGAAGCAGTTAAAGAAAACAAACTATCTGTTGCAAAACAGAAATTTGAGAACTTCAAAATGAAGGCTGGTGAATCCATTGATCAAATGGACAACAGATTCTCAAGCATCATCAGTGAACTGCAACAGATTGGGCACACATATCTTTAGAAAGAAGTATGTTTAAAGATCTTGAGAGGCTTACCAGAAAGGTGGAAGATCATAACATCAGTAATCAGAGGATCTACAAACCTTGCAAACACTGACACTCTGACTCTGATGTCACAACTAAAAGCTCATGAATTTGAATTGAACGGTGAAGATGGTGCTCTGGCAGAGACACAAAGAGCCAGTGCACTGATAGCACCACAGCAAAGTAACTTTGCTGATTGTATCAGCAAAGAGACACTAGAGCTCAAAGAACAGGTAGCTTTATTAGTTAAACGTTTGACAGGTTTAGCAAAAAGAAGCCATTCAAAGGAAACTCATCATCAAACAAGAGGTCAAGCTCAAACAAAGACATGAAGAAAAGAGATGATGATTACAGATGCTTCAACTGCAACAAGAAAGGTCACTTCAAGGCTGATTGCCCCGAAAAAAATAATAAAGATGAGGAAAAGAAGAAGTACAAAGCATCTGAAAAGAGGAAAGGTAAGAAACCACTCAAGGCTGAATCCATCAGTGAAAAGAATGAAGAATCATCTGACAATGACTCAGATAATAGTGATGAAGTAGACAACTCAGACAATGAGAAAGCATGCCTATGTCTCATGACCAAAGAATTAGATGAAGATGAAGCTGACATGATGTAAACCGAATCTCGTAGGATCGTTGATTAAAGCACAACAAACGATTCTGCTTTGAAAAGTATATTTTTTATGGCTTTTTGAATATATATAACAAAATAACAAAAGGGATATGTAAAGCAACCCGTCTCGATTATTACTCGCTTTGTGATAATCCCGTCTCAGGAAGATCACCCAATTATCCCGTCTCGGGATAATCGCAAGAAGTCCAATCTCTGAAAACTTCTTGAAAGAAACCCAATCTCTGAAAGTTTCTTATGATGAAAATTCAATCTCTGAATTTCAACCAAAATAGTTTTTTGATTCAATAATAAGCTACCTATTCAAATACAACGAAATGCCTTATATAGGCTACAGACTCCAAGTACAATTGCCATTTTAGCAATGTGGGACAAAATAACAATAATTAAAAATAATAAGAAATATAAAAGACAATTAACCAATGTGGGATAATAAAAGACTAATTAAAAGTGGTATCAAAAGATTTCTTCAGCACCCTGCTGTTTCGGTCCATATCCGGAGCTTTGGTTGTCCAAATATTGCGAGCCATATATGGATTTTATAGTCTTCAAAGAGATCTACAACTTTCATCAAGGACATAAATTCATCCGGATAAGTTATAATTGTGAAAACAGCTCAAAACCGTAGCAGATCTTCAATTTCCAGAATGTCACCATGTATCACATCATTCCCTCTCCCTTCGAAAGGATTCGTCCTCGAATCCACCTGGATCGAACACGAATATTTTGCTTCCATACGTCCACTCAACCACAGAGAAACTCAGAATCACAACATCGCAAAAACATGGAATGGCGCGAGTGGAGAAATCAGCGACAACAAAATCCAAAGGGCGGCAATGCTGTAAATATGGATCCACATATATATGTGGCGCTTGTACTGCCTTCAAATCAGCAACGAAAATTGCCGAGTGCACCTTTGAACCATCGGAGTGCACCGGGTCGGTCCCCGGTTGGACCACAATCGATTCAGCAAGTAAGTCCACGGGCATAGTGATTGGGTCAACACCAATATCCACCTTGACGTCGGCAATCTCGTCAGAATGGTCGGGCACCGGTAAAGGAGAATCAATAGTAGCAACTGGAACAACATCATTAGTAACTGCATGAGGAACCTCAATGAACTCCTCCGTGGCTGAATCAACAATAAGAAAGTCTTCCTCCTCGTGTACCACAGCCGTAGGGGGGTTGGGAATAACCTGTTTATTCGATTGAGCACGTGAAGGAGAGAATTTGGGCGGTTTGCCAGCCATAGCTTCTTCACGTGTTACACAATCCGTGATAAAGAAAAGGTCATCGTCCGCCTTCCACTGTGCGTCTAATTTCCTCCAACGTTCTGCATGTTTTAATTTCCGTTGTTCTGCCTCTCGTTTGGACTGAGCAATATATCCCTTCAAGAGTTGTTCAATACGTGACAATCCTGTTGCAAAATTATCATGCCAATGTCGTTGTGCCTGTATGCGTCTTTGCTCTGCGAAGTAGTCATTTTGTTCCTTGACAAATTCAGCGTCGGCCTTCTTGATAGCAGCCGGATAATCCAGTTCGGGATCATATTCCATATAGCACTCATAACCATTGTAACGTAACATACCACCTCGACCCAACTTCATCTCGATAATTAGGGTTCCCGAAATTATTCAGCAAAAATCTCTCTTGGCCGCCTCCTAGGGTTACTTGGATTTCAAGAACGCCGCAGATGATTCCTCGGAAGAACAGAATTTCAGGACTAAAAACGCAGCTGTTTATAAACAGCTAGGGTTGCGAAAATAGCAGCAAAATTCGAAGATGTAAGGAGCTTTTGAGTGCGGCTGCTATTAGGGTTCTTGTGAATCAAGGATTACGACTTCAAGAACAGAAAATTGAAACGCAAAGACAAAATTCTTCAAGAAAACGCAGCAGTAAATTTCCCAACAAAAATTTTCGTCCCAGCAATAATTTAGGGTTCTTGTCACGACCAAACGGTATGGAATTCGGAAAAACACAAAGAACGAAACTTGTAGAGAACGAAATTTTGGTTCAGACTGTTAAGTTTCAGAATTTTTGGACAGGTATAACCCACTCAAATTGAATTCGTAAATAGATCACTCTCGGGTTACGGGTTTTGACAGAAACAGTCAACTAGGTGACGGCGACTATTGTGAAAAATCGGTCGGGACTCTGAAAAAACTCAAAGAATCAAAGTTGTAGAACAATGAATTTCCTATGTGCTCACAAAATTTCATTCAATTCCGACCACCACAACCCCTTAAAAACAAAGTCGACTACAAGCTGTTCCAGAAAATCGAGCAGAATATTCCGATCCGAATTTGATCAAGATAAAATCCGAATTTACGAAAGTGCTAAAGAGACAAAATACAGCCAATACAGAGTTCTATCTACTGGTAAATTTTGAGAATTTTTCGATATGATTTGAATAGGGAACGAATGGAAACAAAGTCGGACAGTCAGATTTCAAGAGCAGAAAATTAGGGTTTCGACCAAGAATAATATGTCACGCCTGATTTACCTCAATACGTAGGGTTCCTTGATGGACGAAGAAACGCAGCAGTTGTATCGTAATATGTAGCAGCAATTAGGGTTCAAACAGCGGCTGCAGTTAGGGTTCAAGAACGCCAGGAACTTTAAGAATACGCTGCAGATTTCTGTCAAGAACGCAGCAGCTGTTGTTGCTTTAATCGCCTGAGCTCTGATACCACTTGATGTAAACCGAATCTCGTAGGATCGTTGATTAAAGCACAACAAACGATTCTGCTTTGAAAAGTATATTTTTTATGGCTTTTTGAATATATATAACAAAATAACAAAAGGGATATGTAGCAACCCGTCTCAGATTACTACTGCTTTGTGATAATCCCGTCTCAGGAAGATCACCCAATTATCCCGTCTCAGGATAATCGCAAGAAGTCCAATCTCTGAAAACTTCTTGAAAGAAACCCAATCGCTGAAAGTTTCTTATGATGAAAATTCAATCTCTGAATTTCAACCAAAATAGTTTTTTGATTCAATAATAAGCTACCTATTCAAATACAACGAAATGCCTTATATAGGCTACAGACTCCAAGTACAATTGCCATTTTAGCAATGTGGGACAAAATAACAATAATTAAAAATAATAAGAAATATAAAAGACAATTAACCAATGTGGGATAATAAAAGACTAATTAAAAGTGGTATCAAAAGATTTCTTCAGCACCCTGCTGTTTCGGTCCATATCCGGAGCTTTGGTTGTCCAAATATTGCGAGCCATATATGGATTTTATAGTCTTCAAAGAGATCTACAACTTTCATCAAGGACATAAATTCATCCGGATAAGTTATAATTGTGAAAACAGCTCAAAACCGTAGCAGATCTTCAATTTCCAGAATGTCACCATGTATCACATCATGACAGCTCAGATAATGAAAAAGCAAATCTATGTCTTATGGTCAAAGAATCTGATGAAACTGAGGATGCCTGGTATATAGACAGTGGATGTTCCAGACACATGACAGGAAACAAAGGATGGCTCACTGATTTCAAATCTTTTGATGGACCCAAAGTCACATTTGGAGGCAAAGAAAACCCTGGCAAGGTTAAGGGGGAAGGCATAATGCTCAAGAACAATTTGAAGATTCAAAATGTGGCATATGTTAAGGGACTAAATTTCAATCTGTTAAGCATCAGCCAATTCTGTGACAAAGGCTACAATGTACACTTCAACAATGAAGGTTGCAAAGGGATTCACAGCCAAACCAACACAGTGGTTCTTGCAGGAAGAAGAGAAGATAACATGTATATGGTGGATTGGAAAATAGCTCAAGCAGAAACATGTCTGTTTGTCAAAAATAAACAATCAACCAGCTGGATTTGGCATAGACGATTAAATCATCTAAATTCAAGACCATCAACATATTATCAAAGAATAAGTTAGTTGAAGGCCTGCCAGAGATCAAATTCAAGAAGGAAAGTCTATGTGATGCATGTCAAAAGGGAAAGCAAATCAAAAGCACCTTCAAATCAAATCCCTACCAATCTACAACAAGAATTCTGCATCTGTTACATATGGACCTGTTTGGACCAGTCACACTAGTAAGTGTAAGTGGAAAGAAATACACTCTAGTAGTGGTAGATGACTTCTCCAAATTCACCTGGACCATATTCATGAACAAGAAGAGAGAGACACTCAAGAGGATGCCAGATCTACTGAGAACAATTCAAAATAAGAAAGAACTAAAGATTATCAAGATCAGATCAGACAGAGGCACATAGTTTCTAAATGAAGTGATCAGAAATTTTTGTGAAGAAAATGGAGTATTACATCAATTATCTGCAGCAGGAACTCCGCAACAAAATTGTGTAGCAATAAGAAGAAACAGAACACTCAAAGAAGCAGTCAGAACAATGATTGCAGAAGCATGCCTACCAAAGAGGTTTTGGGCTGAAGCAGCAAACACAGCAAGCTATACACAGAACAGATCAATCATCAACAAACATCATGGAATGACTCCATATCAGATATGGAATGGAAGAAAACCTAACATTTCCCACTTACACATGTTTGGATCTAAATGCTTTGTTTTGAACAGGAATCAGTTACGCACTTTTGATTAAATAGCTAATGAAGCAATCTTTATGGGATACTCAGACACCAGCAAGGCATTCAGAGTTCTCAACAAAAGAACATTGGTGATTGAAGAATCATTACATGTAGTATTTGATGAACCAAACACAAATGGTGGAAGTCTACAAGATCTAGAAGAAGAAGAAACACAAAGGGAAGTATATACAAATACAACCATACCAGCTACCATTCTAAATCACCATTTTGAAAATCAAAATGAGCCACATGTCAACACAACAGAAGAAGCACCAGAACTTGAAGCTCATGCACAACCTGAAGGTGTAGAAGCACCAAGTGAAGAACAACTTCAACCTGACCTCAATTGGCTAAGAGATCATCCTGAAGGTGTAGAAGCACCAAGTAATTGGAGACATTCACACAGGGTTTAGAACCAGAAGACAACTGGAGCATATGCTAACATGTTTCCTATCACAAATGGAACCCAAGACAATTTATGATGCAATTCAAGATGCAGACTGGATTACAGCCATGCAAGAAGAACAAAATGAATTTGAATGAAATGGAGTCTGGGAACTTCTTGATAGACCAGACATGGCCAACATCATTGGAACAAAATGGGTATTCAGAAACAAGATGAATGAGCAAGGAACAGTTATCAGAAACAAAGAAAGGCTAGTTGCAAAAGGCTACTCTCAAGCAGAAGGAATAGATTATGATGAGACATTTGCACCAGTGGCAAGACTGGAGGCAATCAGACTCTTTCTAGCTTTTGCTGCATACAAAGACTTCAAAGTCTATCAAATGTATGTCAGTGCATTTTTGAATGGACTTTTGGAAGAAGAAGTATATGTGGAACAACCTCCTAGTTTTCAACTCAAAGGAAAAGAAGATAAAGTATACAAGCTCAAAAAGGCTCTGTATGGACTGAAACAGGCACCCAGAGCTTGGTATGAAACATTATCCCAATTTCTTATCAAGAATGGATTCAACAAAGGAACTATAGATAAAACTCTGTTCAAATTAGAGGAAGGAACAAGCACACTATTAGTACAAATCTATGTTGATGACATTATCTTTGGATCAGAGGATGAAAAGCTGTGAGAGAAATTTGCAAATCTAATGAAGAGCAAATTTCAGATGAGCATGATGGGAGAATTAAATTACTTTCTTGGCCTTCAAGTGAAACAAATGAAGAATGGTATTTTTATCAGTCAAGCCAAGTATACAAAGGACTTAATACACAAGTATGGTATGGACACAAGTGGCACAATGATACACTAATGTGTGCAAGAGTCATTCTTGGAAAAGATGTTGATCAGAAAATGTATAGAGGAATAATTGGATCCCTACTATATCTAACTGCAAGCAGACCAGACATAGCATTTGCAGTAGAAGTATGTGCAAGATTTCAAGCTCAACCAAAAGAATCTCATTTTCTGCAGCCAAAAGAATAATCAAATACCTGAAGAACACCATCAATGTTGGAATTTGGTATCCAAAAGATGGAGGACTCAAGTTGACATCATATTCAGACTCTGACTATGCTGGATGCAAGATAGATAGAAAAAGCACTTCTGGAACATGCCATATGCTAGGCACCAGACTAGTCTCTTGGTTCAGTAAAAAGCAAAACTCCATATCAACATCAACAGCTGAAGTAGAATATATAGCAGCAGGTAGTTGTTGTGCATATGTACTATGGATTAGACAATAGCTAAGGGATTACGGAGTGGAGGAGAAGACTATTCCAATCATGTGTGACAACACAAGTGCCATATCTATCACTGAAAACCCAGTGTTGCACTTAAGAACAAGGCACATTGATGTGAGACATCATTTCATCAGAGATCATGTTGAGAAAGGAGATGTTATTTTAAGATACATACCCACTGAAGATCAATTAGCTGACATCTTCACTAAACCACTCAGTCATGAAAGATTTACCATGCTGAGAACTGAGCTAGGAATGATTGAAATTGACTAAATAGCGGCTAACTGGAGTAATCAGCTAAGTGACTTCACCAGCTGATCAACCCTTTCCCTTTATAGGAGATATAGCAGGTAAGGCACAGGTACTCACCGAAGTTAACTTAACTGATTGTTAGGAACAGTTGAATAAAGCAGCTCAGTGACAAATCCACTACACCGGCTAAGTGACCAGCAAAAGCACTCCGCCGAAATGAAGATTGGTGTTATGGACAAATTAAAGTGTGAATCAAATCAAAATCTATACACGTGGAGAATAAGGAAGTTATGGAGAATTATACTATGAAAGACTACACACGTGGAGATCAATTTACAATCATGGAGGTAACCATATTACTCTTCGAATTACGAATGCCTCGATTCCCGAAATCTATCATTACTTACCTCAAACCACTCCCCCACTACACTCGAATATCGGGATTTATATACAAAAATCACGCCATTACGTCATAAAATCCTTCCATACTCAACCACGTTCACACTACCCAAATCATCCTATATAATCGATACTTAGAGGTTTCTTAGAAATCTTTAAGCTCATTTACAAATTATAAACCTATTTTCTTCCCTTGAAAGATCAAAAACTTTTCGATATATCAATCACATTCAACAATGCCTTCATCCTCTACAATATCGGCCACAGAAAGATTTTATGAAAAATCGATCATCATGGATCGTTTCTCAAACCGGAACCCTACCTTTCCTTCTGTGACAATGATGCACAAGCACAACGCCTGGTTGATTGTTGTTCAAATTTAGGGTTAATGACCTTCCTAAACCCCCCCAATCAACGGAATGTGCTATGAAAATCTAATTGCATTCTGGAAGAATGCTATGTTTGTGCCCAGCACAAAGAAGACTGACATCGATTGCATAAAGAGTTCAAGCTAATGGCATCGATTGCATAAAGAGTTCAATCTTTGAAAAGGGTCGATGGAAAACTTGACCGAGTTACGGGTCAAGCTAATGGCAATCATCTACGAAGGCACTAAATTTGACAGGGCAAAATTTGTATTCAATAGGCTGAAAGACTAGATTCAAAAGGAAATTGATCTGTCAATCACTGCACCAAGCAAGGGCTTGCGTAAGAAAGGTGATTTCTGGGAAAGGAAATCATATGGGTTCCCCCTTCAACACCTGTTTAACGCTTTAAAAGTGAAACCCACAAATCTGCCGGCTCCGCACAAGTCCAAGGTAATGTTTACCTACATCAAGGCATCTATGAAACCGAAACCCACTGCCGGGAGAAAGAGAAAACAACCTGAAAGCCGCAGATCAGGAGTTGGATGAAGAGCCAGATCCCAAAAGGCACAAGAGAACACCTATATGACTGGTACCAGCAACTTGAACGAACCTATGATAATCAGTGATGATATAGCAACTGAGGAAGCTAAACAACAAGAGGACATCACCTATCTGGAAGAAGGTGAGGAAGGATATGTTCTCACTTCATCCGAAGAAGAAGGGATGGATGAAGAAGAAACTGAAACAGAGGATGAGCACTCAGAGGGCGACCATCTTGAAGCTGATCCAGAAAACATGGAGATATATGACGATGATCTAACCCTTCAAGAGGTACTTTTCAAGAGTCTTAGCAAAGTTGACAAACAGCCGAGTGAGCCAGCTGATCAAACTCACTCCACTGAACCTATCAACACCCCCAGAATTGACCTAGGGGGAACAACGGTAGAGAAAGTTAAATCTCCAGCAGATGAAGAAGCCAACACCCCCCAGCAACCCTTCAATGACTCTGAGTCTACTGAGGAAGAAAAAGAAGAAGAGAAGGAGAAAGAAGAAGATAAGGTGAAAATAGAGGAGGAAAAAGATGAAGATGATGAGAATGTTGAAGTGGCACCAGAGGAAGTTGATCCAGAAAGAATCTTCAATCTGGACATTCAACCACTGATTGTAGACATGGAGAAGCAGTATCACAGCAGGCAAAACCTGAAAGCTGCTTTAAGGAGTGAAGCAACCTCCTTCAACCACAAAATTTAAGCCCTCATCAGTCACATCAAGATACAAGATGAGGTTATTGAAAATAGGGAAACTTGCTTTTCAACTTACAACATCTCGTTCCCTATCATGTCCAAACCAACCTTGAGGTTCATGCTGCAAAGATTGACAACAATCTCAAACCTTTGGTGGACACTCTGAATGCTCACACTCATCACATTCAACACCTGGATGAGATTATGGAATTGTCTGGCCAGCAACTTGACACTCTGATAAACATCAATACGGCCAACAACAAAATTCTGGAGCAAAGGTATGGTCCTCTCCCTGAGTCTGAAGAAATGAATGCAAAGCTTGAAGCACGTTTTGGTGCTGCCAAAAAGGGGAAAGGAAGCCCAAAGCCTGAGAGCTCCAGTGGAAAGAAGGCAAGCCCAACTGATAAGGGCAAGGGCATCAAATGCAAAGGCATCAGGTTTGAAGAAAAGAAGAAGCAGCTAAACTTGCTTAGCTAAATTAATTGAATTCCATTTGCCTTTGTTTCCTTTCTTAAAAAGATGCAATAGCTTATTGCCCTCAATTGGATGAATAAAGTTTTTTTTTTTGACATTTTTACTCTGTCAATTATTATGGAAAATTTGTTATACTTATGTTCAGGCTTATGAGGGTTTTGGCATCATCAAAAAGGGGAAAATTGTTTAAACATTTTATTATGTTTTGATGATGGCCATACTAGCTGTTATAGCAAACCTGAAATAAGTAAGAACACTCTGTATAGTCTTTACTTAGAGTCTGACATGTTGTATAAGTTGAGTCAGACAAGTATTGTACTAGTTGGTAGGACGGCAAAGCAATAACAGACTTTCGGCAGAGTAAAGCCAGCCATGCACCAGCAGAGAAGGAATGAAGACATTATGGTTTGACTTATAACCAAGGAAGTCTGTGATGACCTTGGATAAGTCTAAATGATGCTTCAAGTGATGAAACTTAATGTTTAAATATGGTGTACACTGATCTCACCCAAATCAAGGATCAGTGAAGTACAAGGATTCTCCTTGAATTGAAAGAATAAAGGAAACAGTGAATCGGCAAAGTAAACTGACTTTCGGCTGAGTGAAGCCAAAGCAGTGAAGGAAGATCTAAGCGGCAAAGTCAGATGGGTCACTTGACCGTTCAAAGAACGGCTGAGTAAACCTTACTCGATTAGATCATTGAAATATGGAGAAGATACAGAAGATCAAGCATTAAAAGCACAATTAATAGAGGATCAATCAAGGACGGATTTTCTAGTAAACGTTTGAAGAAAAATCCGATCACTAAAATCAAGGAGAATATAATTAAGTTGGAATCAAAAATAAAATCAAGCATTATTCCCTTCATTAATATAGCCAACGGACGGAAATTCAAATCAAGGATAATCAAGGCTATAAATAGAGGGCATTGACAGAAAAACATGAGAAGAAAGAACGATAAATCTGAGCAAAAACTCTATCAAAGTAAAAAGCCTTCTATCTGCTCTTAAAGGAAAACATCTAGTGATCAACTCAAAAACTGTGAGCTACAATTCAAACATCAAGCTTTGAGATTGAACAACAAGTTTGTGAATCCAATTCACATCAATCAAACAACTAAATCAGAGTCATCTGAGAAGGAGTTGTGTTTGTGATAGCTGCTGAAGGATTTAATCCCAAGGAGCAGTGAAAGAGACTGAGTCACTAAAGCTGATGCAGTCAAGGAGTGATAGTCTTGTAGATTGTGAAGCTTGTGAAGTCAAGGACAATCGTACTATTGTATCGGTGAAAACAATAGTGAATTCCTCCGATCATCACAGGAGAAGAGTGGATTAAGGGATACACCACCCTGAACCACTATAAGTCTTGTGTCAATTTACTTTCTGTAATTTACCTTACTGCATTCATTTAATTGCTTTTGGCCATTCAAAAAAAAAATCATTTAATTGCTTATATTATATCACATATTTGTGATTGCGTAAACTACTTTGAAATAACATAGTAAGGAGGGACTTATCCGCTGCCCAAAACCTTTTGAGTACAAGAAAAGTTTTTGAAACTCCACTATAGTCATTCACCCCCCTCTGACTATAGTTTTACCCTTCTCTAGGACCAACAACTTCAGGCCTAGCCAAAAGTCTGTTGTGATTCTGGTTTGTGTGCCTCTTTATTTGTGAACCATTTACCGTTTGTGAAGTCTTCTTGTTAAGCCTTTGCAAATTGCCAGTTATATGACACAACAGTTTGAAGTGCTAGTGGTGTCTGCCTTGTGGATAAGGTTGTAGGCTTGCAATTTTCTATAAGAGGTTGAGCAATGTGATTCCCAGAACATGCCTGGTTCTTCGAGTCCTAAATCCCCTATTTCCCTTTTTATGTTGTTGATTTGCAGGACTCTATTACTGTTAATCAAACTCAGCAACACTTCATTGTTTATGCTGTTATTGAGTCTGCAAGTCTCTTGCCTTGCCTGCTGAATCCTGGTCATAACTGCTGAGGCCTGCCCTGATCTTTCCGGCTGTTTTATCTTCCTTGTTGAAGCTTCTCCTGTTGTTGTATCAATCTATAATCGGCTTAGGCAGCAGTTCTAGTAAACTGAACATGTATTCAGCCATTGAGAATTCCAAGCTTGATAATCTTGTTTTTGAAACGTGATTATCCTTCTTGGAATTTGGCTTATTGTTC
>JAOBSW010000859.1:0-97162 GCA_026214975.1 Gentiana macrophylla
AGTCTTATTCTATAAAACCTGTTTTGATTTGCTGTATATCATATTATAGTCTGTTTTGTTCCTTGTAATTTGCTGAGTAACACAAATATGATTTGTTGTACTTAGTTGATATCTTGCTGATCTTGTACTAAGAGTAATTGACTTTATTAATCTGTAATACCTGAACTGCTGAAGCTTTGGTTGACTCGGTAATCTGAACAGATTGATTCGTTCATTTAGAGTTTAGTATAGGGAAAATTTCTATAAAAGGTATCAGACATTGACTATCTATTAAAAAGGGTATAAATATTTTATAATTTATAAAAATGGTTCAAGGAACTTTAAATTTTATTATAATGGGCACAACACCCATTATAATAAATTTTAGACTTCCTTACACCCTTTTTACAACTTTTAAAATATATGTAAATAGAAAATAAAATAAATATTCAGAATAAAACTATTTTGATTAAAAAATCCAGTAACTAATAAAATTACATTAACATTCGAAACAGATTACATAAATTAAAAAAAAAAATAAATAAAAAAAAAAAAAAACACAACCCTCGCCCACATCACCACCCCTTTTACCTCCTGGTAATTTTTTTATGCTCTAAAAAAAGCGTCTTTCCAAGAAACCACCAACTCCACCTCATGCGCTAAAATTTTCCACACCCTACCTGACGAAACCGAATTCGTCGGGTATAAAATCCGGGTCTTTTGATCTAGTGATAACTGGTGAGAATGAATAATCAAGGAAAATATGAAGATGAGAGGGGATTTTGTGGGAGTGATTTTGACTGAGCCTGGGAACCCTCCAGGATGCCTACGTATCCAATGTGTATGTTGGAATCAAGTCTACCGTAATTATTTGTGGTTGTTTATATAGGGGCGATTGTGACCAAGGCCTGCATGTTCCGTGTCCAATGTGGACTCTCGTTTCGTGTTATTCAAGCAAGAGATAAATCTGGGATTATCTCATGATTTTAGGAGATAATTATGATATTCAAATATTCCTATTAAATGACAAGGATCGGAGCCTTAATGTCTTGGGATTCTTTTTAGAACTTATCGCATAACTATTTTCATTATCATATTCATTTAGCCGACGTGGGGTGAGATACGGAGGTCGGGTTAACCGAGCTACATTGGTCGTCCCCTAATCGACCTACAATAGACCGAGGGACGACCCGAATAGCCTTCCTCCATAAGGGCTCAATTCGGCCCCTTAGCCTCTTATGGGACTCCGGGCTCTTATGGTTAAGGCATTAGGTCTTCTCTTTCTACTAATTAGGGCATCACGTGCTTGGTATAAGCACCCTAGATCCAGCTGAATTCTTGAGGTCATATCATATTTGAGTTAGATGCTAGCCTGGTTTGACTCAGTCGAGCCGGAGCTCAGTCTTTTCTTGGGGATAGTCAGCGGTGCTAGGTGGCACTGTCATGTCATCACTTGTGCTTTAATGTTTTATGAAATACGAGGCGTCTCCCGTCCATTTCAAGGGACGGTTTTTGAGGACAGGTAGAAGCTTATAGACTCCTGTCATATCAACCGTTCCATTATGTTTCGCACTGTTATATTCGACGATTTTCACCGTAAGAGTTCATTTCTTCTTTTCTCCGTTTAGACCTTACTTTCTGCTATTTTCTTTGATGGTGAAGGCTAAAGATTCGACCCTCACGAGTGTTTTTATAGAAAATTTCCTGGAAAATGAGAATGGTCTAGAGGTGGTGGATGCTTCGACAGATTTACCCGGTGTTTCCTCCTACCATGATTCCGGGAATTTTGACCCGGCAACCCATCTGCGGATTCAGGAGGGTGTTCAACGCCTCATGGGAAGCTTCGGGAGAGCCTCTGTCCCCACTGAACGTAGACTAGACTACTTATGTCAGGAATACAACATAAACATGGGAATTTATACTCATATGCTCCCAGCGGGACCTCGACCGTACGCCTGTTCATCTCCCGGAGGGTTTTGGCGCTATTTATGAGGGCCAGTTAAAGGGCGGATTGCGATTGCTCTGGTGCCATGTGTTAGGAAATCTCCGCTAGAATGCAACAGAATTTAAAATTTAATTCCTTTTTGTTGAAATAGTGTCCTAAACCCAATTGTGTTGGACCAGATCCGACCGGGTCTGACCATTTCTACTATTTCTTTTGTTTATACATATGTTAAATGGTTTTTCTCTTACTATACATTTGTTCGTTTAACGGACAAATTATGACATTGTATATATGATAATGTCCTTTGTGTCAAACTGTGTAAGAGAAACCATGATAGTGATAATGGTTGATGAGATCTCGACTCACTTTAAATGGTTTGATACTTGAATGTATCTATTCGCATATGCTATTAAAAAGGGACATTAATAGTACGATTAGACTAGCACGTATTGGATGTCTTATGCCTTTTGAAGTTAAGGATAAATCTCGTCTATCAAAGTGTAGGGACACTTGGACTGTACGTGGACGTGTATTAGAGAATGCGTACGTGAGACTGACCCACTTACATTATTAAGTGTCGCACTATATGGCGGTTGTGCAATTATCCTAATACCAGAGTCTTTCTGACACATGGTGTAGATTTTCATACTTTGACACTATTAAGGTTTCCCATATCCATGGGGCGATCATGCAGTAGTGATTGGGTGTGATATTGAAGGATGCGTAGGATTTATGTTGCTCGTCCGGAAATCACGTATCCTATGATTAGGAATAAATATCCAAATAGGCTTTCTTATAAGGAATGTCTTATTCTCGAAAGTCTTTGCAAAGCAGATGTAATATGTTACTTCGAGAGAGTAGGATATCCAGTTTATAAGAAACGGTCGTTGATTTTTGACACTCGACGTACGACCGTATGAATATTGTAACAGTGATAGGATTCTATTTACACGGTAACTGTTTCACATGAAAGGTAGTAGTCAATGAATTTGATTCTTCTGATGATTGGGGTTCACGGTGTGTTGCTAGACGTTATTCCGTGATCGTTAGGTATGAAGGGCATTTTCGTAATTGCACTTTGTGCCTACGGCCAACATATTCGGAAGCCTATCGGGTCACACACATAATAACATCTAGCCAGATTAAAATGTGGTTATAGTGATAACCAAATAAGGAAAGTTTTATCTCGACAATAAAGTGTTATAGTGGTCAATTAATATGGTGGTATTTATTTATTATGAATAAATTAAATACAAGATATTAATTATATTGATTAATTAAATATACCTATAATGTATATGTGTGTCGAAATATATTTGTGTATATTGATACACATGTATTTTGTAAATTAATTAATCATAGTATTATATTAATTAAGAATATTCCAGATGCGAATATTATGGCATATGAGGCGCAAGTTATTGTGTATATGATACACTTGGATTGTGCAATTTAATTAATTGTATTACCATACATTAATATTAGATATTAATAGATTAGCATCAATTTATTTACGGTAATATGATAAAGATAGTCAATATTAGATATTGACAATATCTTAAAAATATTTAATATGAGATATAAAATTAAATGATATAAATCAATCAAGAATACTTTCCATATTTTATTAGAAAAATATTTTCGTTTTCCTCAATCTACTAAGAAGTTTCTGTTGGAAATAAAATTTATGTTTTGATGATGATTCATCAGTTATTTAATTATTGTTCTTAACCCCATTGATGAAGTGTCAAACTAGCTGTTATAGTGCAAAGCAAAAAGATGTCTAGAAATCAATGTATAGGATTTATTAGAGTCTGATATTTGTATAGGTAAATCAGACAAGTAATGTAATAGTTCTAGGATCAGAACAGAGAAAACGAGAAACTGACTTGGTGACTTTAAGAGAACTGAGCTTACAACCAAAGACAAATCAGATTGGAAAGCTGATTCACAACACAACTACAGAAATTGAAGACTGAGGGACACATACTCAGTTATAGAAGATTGAAGAACTGAGGGTTCAAACTCAGTTATGGAGGATAAAGCCGAGACTGTAAAGATAGAATTCAGGAAAGTCTGTGATGGCCTGAACTGGCTTTATGGATCCTGTATGTTACCTAAGATACATATGGACAATGATGTCTTAGCTGATTTTTGAATTATGGTATACTCTGATTAAGTCAATTATAATCAGATGAAAAATAGAGTACTGAGCTTTTTGAAGAAGAGTAAAAAAACTCAATTAATGCTCTTAAGTTGAAAACTGACTAAGACTATCATGCTGAGGTCAAGAAAAACTGATGGAGAATCTGACCGTTATAAGATAGGCAATTTTATTGGTTGCACAGAAATTTCAGAAATGACACTGACATTCAACAGAATAAGCAGGACCACCAACAATTACAGTGATTCAAATTCAAACGTTCAAATTATAATAACCGTTGGAGAAACCTCTATAAATAGGTCACTTCTACCTCAAGAAGAATTGCGGAAAACTAAGGTTATATTTATCAAGAAAGATTCATGTAAGGGGGAAAGTGAATCAAAAGAACTCCTGCTAATTTCTTATTGCAAGATCAAGAAATCTTCAAAGTGTTCATAAGCATTCAAAGAAACATCAAGACTCACACTTGAAGATAAACAGAGCCTGAGTATATCATATACATCTAGAAGAAGAAGCTCGAAACACAAATTGAATCATAGTTATTGATTCAAGTCTCAAAAATGATTTCATCAAAGGTTTAGACTGTGAAACACCAAGAAGGTGTGAAAGATAGTTGAGTACAGTCAGGGAGACTGTGTTTGTGTAGAGCTGGTGAAGAGGCAATCCAACCCTTCAAGGACCAGTGTAGCAAGCTTAGTTCAAATAGCAATTCCACATGTTGAAGATGGAATCTGGAAGATTGTCAAGCTAGGGATTAGTGAAGGACAATCAGTGTTTAAATTTACTTTGTGTCTTGTAACTGTAAACCTCAAGAACATAGTAAATTTGGTCTCCTACATCACAGGGGAAGAGAGGACTGACATGATTACACCACCTGGAACCTCTATAATTTATGTCTCATTTATTTACTTACTTTATGCATTTATTTACTGGATCTTAGTTTTCATAGCACCTGATCAAAGACTCCGCAAACATTAGAAACTGAGTCAGTATAACACTGAATTTAATCTAGACAAACTGATAAACTCAAGTTTTTCATAAAGTCTTAATTTAATCCGCAGTCGGTTAACTCAGTTATGGATAAGTCAGTTTTGATTTATACTCAGCTAAGTTAGCTTAACTCCGCACAAGTTTAAAGCTGAACTCATCTGTTCAAGATTTAGTTTTCAATTGGTTTTGGGGACAAGTTTATTCACCCCCCACTAAACTTGTGTTGGCCTTTCGAAGGGACCAACAATTGGTATCGGAGCAGTTCTTTCTTTTGGAGGTGATCCAAAGTTGTTACTGCTTCATGTGTTTAGCTTGGATAACTGGGATTCAGTTATTTCCGAAACCAACATTAAGTATCGGAAGCTGAGTCTCTGTTACAAAGATTTTTCAAATATCTGTTTTCAAAAGGATTTTCGAAACTGCATCATGGACACACATCATCACCTTAGAAGTTTAATTGATTACTCATTTTTAAGATTTGATGAATACAAAAGCAAACTGTAGGCTCTTGTTGCTGATACTCAAGACATTCATTAAAGATCCATCCATTACAAACAATAAAGGAAATGCCAAAATATTACCCATAAGCTTTGGAGGAATTGATCATGGAGAGAACAAATCTGATGAGCAACATTGCTGGATCAGATAAAGGCAAGCAGATAATGGAATATGAAGAAGCTACAACCGAAAATTTATTGATTAACCATCTAGAGGTAAATGCTTCTACATCCAATTGTCACACTGCCATAATCAATCATAGAAATACATATTTCAATGAAACCTTGGATATACTCATAAAGAAATTAGAGGTAATTCAAAAGAATTATGAGAATGCCAAAAAGGAAAAAGAATTATTGAAAGCTGATATTTTAAGATTGAATGCTGAGATCAATTTTATCAAGGCTAACAATGGAACCAAGGGGAATTGCTCAACCGTTGAATTAATAGAGGTAATAAACATCACAGAATCATCAGTTGATCCATCTCCCAGTATTCAGTTCAAACCAGGAAAACCATTTGGAGATAGAACTTGTTTAGGGTTTGACAATCACCAGAATTCTAAGTTCAGACCTAGTACAACTGCACCTAAGTTTGTGGCTGCACAAAATTCAGGAACTCAGAAAGCTGACAAAATTGTTAAAACTGACAAAAGTTCAACAAAGCCTCAGCCTAAAACTGACAAAACAGTAAAATCAGTCAGTGGCGAACCGTAAACTAAAAGATTCTACCGAAAGAATCAGAAGGATGGAAAGGGCAAAACTGATCAGAAATCAGTTAAAAGAACATTCAAGTCATATTATCAAGGAATGATTATCATTCATAGAATAACAGATTCAAGGGGAAAGGAAGACTCTTTCCTACTGATGAAGACTGGAATGCTCCTATGATCACTAAAAGATCATATCAGTTTCACAAAATGGATAAACAAAAAACATTAAACCAAAACAACAAAATTTTGTCAAAACTGACTTTACTCTGTCAAAATATCAAGAAAGGTATAAGGCTAAGATTAACAATTCATCTAAGAATTACAGAAACTTAAGTAAAAAAGGACCCAAACAGATATGGGTACCAAAAATTTCTCAATTTGTTTTGCAGGGGAATCAAAAGCTGAGAAAACTGAGAACCAGTAATTCTCAAAACTGAGTTGTCAAAAGATGATCAATCTTTGCATAAGATCAAGCTGGACCTTTACAGCTAGAGATACACCGTATCTACTGCATTTACGGATACAAGCTACGGATGACAGAAAAGTTGTGACCTATATTGATCTCGACCGTCCATCCTCTCCACTCACCATCTTTTTCGCAATCTCAACGCCAGATGTGACTTATAAAAAGACCTTTTAAAACCCACTCAAAACTTTCTAAATACCTCTTTTACTACCTATAAATATTCTCGTATTTTTCACATAAACTCTTTACAATCAGTTTTTGCATTATCCCTCACTTAAACTTTTTCTCTAATCTTCAAAAATCTCCAAATTCAATTCAACCATCAGAAATCATGACTTTTACCAGAGTTGAACATGGAATGATCATCTTACTTGATCAATATATTACGAGATACACAGATCAAACACTAGCCCAGAAAATCATAGAGAAAATTCAAAAAATTAAAGGACTGGAACAAGTGTTTAACATCAATCTGAAGAATGTATGTCTGGACAGCATCGGCGACTTCTATGAGTTTGGATGCAAAAGCATTGAAGATGAGAGGATCTTCACCTACATAACCCAGGTCAATGGGAAAGAAATCAAAGTTACGGAGGATCTTATTGCAGATATCTTCGAATTCGAGAAATCTGGACATTCTTCAGCCTTAAAAGTGACTAGAGAGCAAAGGGAAGAATTATGGAAAATCATTGCAATCAAAGAAGACTCAAATATTTTATTGTCTGGGAGTACAGGACTTCTCAAGCCGGAATTCAATTATCTAACAAAGATGCTTGCAAATTGTATAATTGGAAATGCGGGTAATTTCAGCAATCTTTCTGGCACCAAGATAGATTTACTATATGTTATCTAGTTTGAAGAAGATTTCAATTGACAGAGATACATTTTAGACCAATTGATAGCACAATCTTTTGATGTGCCTAAGAAGAAAACTGGCGAGGAGAAATGAAGATTTTACCATAAGAAGACTCTAGCAATATTGGCTCAAAGGATTATTGACCACTTTGGTATTGGAAGGAGAAAGGAAACTGCAATTATAGATGGCAAAATTGCAGCTAAAGAAGAAAAATCTGGGAAGAGGAAAGCTGAAGGTTCTATGATTGAACCTAAGAACAAAAGGAAAAGATCATCCAAGATAATGACAACAGGGGAAGCCTTGAAGGACCTTGACAGGCTAAAAGAAAAGAAAAGAAAACTGGAAGATTTGGAAAAAGCCAACGTTGTGGTAATTGCTGAGAAAATCATAGAGCCTTCACCAACAAATTAAATCTGCTACCTTAGTTGCCGAAAATCAAGCAAAGAAACCCAGAACTGAGGAAACTCCCATAAAACCGGTCACCACTGAAATTGAAGCTGTTGTTGAAGAAAGGATAGTTTCAGCACTACCAGAAGCTTACACTCAAGGGGAACAAACCCTGAGAACTGAGATTGGTGATAAAGAAACTGACAGTGAGGAAGAGTTGATTGGTTCAGAAATCTTGAACATGCTAAATTTAATTGCTTTGTCCAAATCAAGTCCACATAAATCAATGACTAGACTTTTGTATGAAGAGTCAATTAGAGAATTAGAGGCCTCACAGTCGCAAGAAAAAGAAGCTTGTGAAGTTGAATCAGCACCAGTACAAGTCATCACTGTGGATAAGCTTGTTAATGAAGAAGAAGTTGAGAAGAAAACTGAATTTAGTGAAAAAGGGAAGGAACCAGTCACTGAATTGGCAATTGAACTTATCAAGGAATCGGTTGCTGAACCAAGTGAGCCTCAGGGAATTGAATTAAAAGAAAACCCTGATCAAACAGCTGAACCTATGGCTGTAGTTGAGCCCATAGCTGAAACTGAATCCTTATCGAGAAAAGAAGTTTTTGCTGAAGAGAAACTGGAAACTGAGCAAGCCACCTTAGTTCCAGAAATTGAAGCTGAATCATCCGTCATCCAAGTTGTTGCTGAGGGGGATTCCATCAAAACAGAAGAAGAGAAAACCGAAGCTGAGAAAGTCTAAACTCTAGCTGAATCAAATCTGGAGATTCCTAGGGTAACTGAAGAAATCACAACCCAGGTTGATTCATCTGTTGATGTTGGGAAACTGATTGAAGCAGACTGTAGAAGACTTGATGCTTATCAAAATTGGAAGTTCAGCTCAATCCCAAATCAATGAAGTCAACTAAAAGAAATGGAGGTCATAGAGAGATGAGTTTTTTTACCTTTACAATATCACTCATATGTCTTAACTATTCAGTTCTGAAGATTTTCTGAGCACGGGTTACTCGTTCATCAAAAACAGTCACTAGAAGAAGCATGCTATAAAGGAAAATTTCTAAGCCTAAGAAGGATGACAATGATGATGATGATTCATAGGGAGATCATAATTTACAAAAATGGATTCTCGCCTCACTCCAAGAAAAGAAAACGGCAAAAGTTGCTGCTGAATATTCTGAGAAGATAGCTCTAAAAGAAGTACAGATTTAGACTTTGAGACTCAATCTGAATCAGATAATGAAGAGAAAGAAGGATATCAGTCTCCGACTGACAAAAGTGTGCTCGATATAGCAAAATCTGAAGGTGACCAAGCAAAAGCTAACATTGCGGAAGAAGAAACTGATGATAAGTCACCAGTAAGAGAAACTGAGGATTTCAAAGAAAAGCTGAATCAAATTGCTTCTACTCCTCTCAAAGAAATAAAGAATGCTGAGATTGTTGCAAGCAAGTCTCAAATTGAAGCTGTGAAAGTACCTAGAGATGAAAAGGATAAAACTAAAGAAAAGAAAGCTGAAACCAAAAATGAAGTGCCTACACAAGCTGAGACCATAAAATTCTATTTTAATGAGCTTGTGAGAATTCAAAAAGATGATCTAAGTGTTTTTGGTAAAGTGTTAAAGTCCACGGAGGAAAACAAACATGAAAGAGTCAACATGGAAATGAGATTGAACAATGTCAAAGAGGACTGCCACAACACTTTGATCAAAATTCGCAAAACTACCATCGAAACTGGTGCGAGGAAAACCAAGACACAAGGAAGATATGTAGCCATTCTTAACAATGTGGTTGACAGATTGATTCTACTGGAGAATGCAATGAAAGACTCGGTTGTTGCACATACTATATTAACATCAAATCAGCAGCACCTGAATTCTTACATTAGGAGCTTGATCAATAAAGATGATGTCAATAAGAGGGGAAGTCTGGACCTGTTAAAAGTCAATGCACTTGATATGCCACAAGTTCTTGAAAGCATTCATGAGAAACTGGTCGAACTGAAGAAAGCCAGAGGAGACATGACTGATGAAGAGATGGAGCTGATCGCAAAGTTTTCAGAACCAACTGAGAAAAGACTTGGTCTAGATTCACAGCTGTATAATGTTTTCAAAAACCTACCCGCATAGGAAGGTGAATCAAGGGAACAAGCCTTAGAAACTTTTCTAAGCATGCAAAAGATTCTTGTGCTCTACTGGCACAAGCTGAGCAAGTTGGAAAGAAATGGTACTCTAGATAAGGCTTCAGAAAAAGCTGAAAAGTCTGAACCTGAGTTCGTTCAAGACTTACTGAAAACAGCCACAAGCGAAAGATTAAGGAGAATTGTATTCATATTTCAGTATTGTTCAAGAGTAAATTTTTCAGCAAACATAGCATGACAGATTCATGGAACATATGAGAAAACATCCATTGAATCGAGAGCATGACAACGAATGCTGGTATGAGAGAAATTGCTGAAATCTTTGACAACAAGACAAGTGAAGCTGATCAAGGGATAGGAAAAGAAGCTGGAACTTAGTTTCTTTTCATGTATTTGTATTCTAATACTTTGTAACTCAGTTCATCAATAAAATCTCTGTTTCTCAGTTCTTTGTGTTTTCTTTTATTTTGTCCTTATCTTGTTGCATTGCTTTTAAGGAAGGTATTGACATCATCAAAAAAAGGGGAAATTGTTGGAAATAAAATTTATGTTATGGAGGATAAAGCCGAGACTGTAAAGTTAGAATTCAAGAAAGTCTGTGATGGCCTGAACTGACTTTATGGATCTTGTATGTTATGTAAGATACATGGACAATGATATCTTAGTTGATTTGTGAATTATGGTGTACTCTAATTAAGTCAATTATAATCAGATGAAAAATAGAGTACCGAGCTTTTTGAAGAAGAGTAAAACCTCAGTTAATGCTCTTAAGCTGAAAACTGACTAAGACCAGTTTTCATGCTGATGTCAAGAAAAACTGAAGGCGAATCTGACCGTTATAAAACATGCAATTTTATTGGTTGCACGGAAATGTCAGAAAAGATGCTGACAATCAACAGAATAAGCAGGACCACAAACGATTACAGGGATTCAAATTTAAAACATTCAAATTCATCTAACCGTTGGAGAAACCCCTATAAATAGGTCACTTCTACCTCAAGAAGAAGTGCGGAGTTCTAAGGTTAAATTTATCATGAAAGATTCAAGTAAGGGGGAAAGTGAATCAAAAGAACTCCTGCTAATTTCTTATTGCAAGATCAAGAAATCTTCAAATTGTTAATAAGCATTCAAAGAAACATCAAGACTCACACTTGAAGAAATACAGAGCCTGAGTATATCATATACATCTAGAAGAAGAAGCTCGAAACACAAATTGAATCATAGTTTTTGATTCAAGTCTCAACTTTGATTTCATCAAAGGTTTAGACTATGAAACACCATGAAGGTGTGAAGGACAGTTGAGTACAGTCAGGAAGATTGTGTTTGTGTAGAGCTGGTGAAGAGGCAATCATACCCTTCAAGGACTAATGTGGCAAGCTTAGTTCAAACAACAATTCCACCTGTTGAAGACTGAAGCTGGAAGATTGTGAAGCTAAGGATTAGTGAAGGACGATCAGTGTTTAAATTTACTTTGTGCCTTGTGATATCGTGCAAAGCACTTACTAGCAATAGGACTAGGTCTATCGTAGCAGAGTACTGGCGAGTCAAGTTCGATCCCATAGAGACTCGTAAGAACGTCTAATTATCAAGATTGAGTTGTCACGATAATGGTCTACGACCAACTATATTATATAGACAGTAGTATTGGTGCCTCACACTAACAAGAATATGCAAGTTCAACTAAGCAACAAGAGTTTCTAATGTATTAGTTCAATTATGAGTAAGTAGTTATTCCCCCCACACATGCAACAGTCCTTCCCATTAGTGAATTTATTCATTGTTTAGCAATAGGTACAAATCCTAACCCTATCTACTCCGACAATGGAACAATCTATACGCAAGCTACCCTCCTTAATTTATCCGTAATAGCCCATACACATAAAGAACTAGACAGCTGTCGACATTGACCAGCACGTTCCTAGGGTCCATTCTAGATAATGTCCTAATTAACACTTCACTTGCGGTACTTCATGTTAACTTATGATAACATGCAAATACTTGATCAGGCTACTAACATGTAAATTAAATCTATCGATCAACGTAGCTGGCGCCGATTATCATGAATTAGTAATTTACTAGGTATTCAGATGTAGCGATATAGACCGTCGCAGATGTGAAGAACGCAAATACTATCTCATGATTTCTTCACCAACGAATCAGATCTGTAACAAATGGGGTAAAATAAACTAACTACTACATAATTAAACTAAATAAGCAATTAAACCATACTAGTCGAATATAACAACGATAGATCTACATCTTAGAAAAGACCGAAAATCATACCTTCGAAGACGAGCGGAGATCTCCTTCGGATCTCTCCCTAGGCGGAGACTCCGTCGTCTCTCCGACCAGAAATCATAAAATAAATAAAGTAAAGAACAAAGAACTTTTATTGCATAATTTCCTTGAATAATTTGAGGACATTTTGTTCTGAGGCGAAGCCTCTTATTTATAGCTATCTAAACCGACTTAGAATCATCTAGTTTGACCCCTCGTCCAAGAAAACATGTTTCGGAAGATTTTGGACCCTCGGTAAGTCGGCACCGCCCTCGGGTTACCGGGGGTGTTTTTGTCTTTTTTCTTCAACCGACTTAACTTGGATGCTTCTAGAATACCCTAGGCCCATTCCCTTCGTCCAGTCCACTCCATATTCGTCCATCATGCTCAGCCCAATATTCCAAATCCTGAAACTCATCAAATAATGCATGAAATAATATCGAAATGGGGAAAATAAATGCTAAGTGTAGATTTCTCGACATACGAACCCGACATATGATATTCAACGTAAATGGTTCATATTTATAGGTCGAAACAACTACTTTTAGCTCAGAATGGATTGAATATTGATGCCGTAGGATAGACTATTTCAACCGTCATCAACTACCCCCCACTAGCCTTCTGCTCGTCCGTGAGCAGCGTATCAAGGCGGAATGTACCTCCAAGAACAATCTCCATCAACTACCACATATTCACTAAAGATTCCCGGTAGAAACATACATTAAGCCACAATCCATAAGCTCCCTATTAATCACTATCTACCACACATCAATGTGTCGTGTGATAAATCAGTCGTGATCGTGCGTTCGTGAGAAGAATCAAGTTGTATTAACCACACAATCTTAACTTGCTTGCGTATACACTCGTTCATCTTGCTTTCAGACTTGGTTACACAACATGGTACCATAATTGGTTCGGGCGGACTCGGGGACTGAGCATCGCTCTTAAGTCCTTGTTTGTTTTATTTGATGCGAGGGTCGTGTCCTTTTTACACGAGTTCGCTTCCCTCACTGCCTTTATTGCATATAATAATAAAATTTTTCTTTTTTCATTCATTTTTTTTGGGCAGATTTCCTCACTTTTTTCTCTCTCGCTCACAAGTCCGTTATTCCAGGTCACCTTTCGTCATCCAAGTTGCTTCCCTTGTCTTACAACAATTTTTTGAAGTATATAAACAGACAAATAATAATTCCCGGTTAAAACAATTCATCATCTAATCTTAAACACTTCTCACTCAGATTATGTGCTCAAATATGGATTGCTATGATAGAATAATAATTAATAAGTTACTACTTCACGCAACATAACATATGCTCATTCTTCCATACTAAATTGAATATGCTATAGCTCACTTCAAATTGAACTTGGGCTCATTTTCTACCGATTTCTTACTCGAAAACGTGCAAACACGCAAGCTAAAAACAGTGTTAAATTTTCAAAAATATTCCCTTTTTCGACTACCCAGGTAAGACGACTTTACCCCCCACTTATTATAGACATTATCCCCAATGACTAATAATAAAGAAAAGAAAAAAGTACTTAGCTCTAGAAATGTCGGCTGAGTCAAAATGAATCCCGTTAGCTCCTAGGTCATTCCTCTTCCAAGTTATTACCTGCTGTCCAAATGCTTCCAAAAACTGTGAGTAACATGTGAAGGGCAACAATAAAATAAGGTGGCGGTAATTGTGCATACCAGAGGAATGCGCAAAAATAGTTTAAGCCACTTTATTCTGTTATTGGCCTAAGCAAGACGCGAAAACTTTTACAAGGGTATCACATGAGAATCATGAAGTAAAAAACCACATATATCTCTAGCCAGGTGACTGAAGATATATGTGATGAAAAAAACCTTGTGATTGTCATGCTACTTTATTGACTCAAAATAAAATAAACAAAAGCAATAAATAAGGGTTTAGAAATAGTTCTGAGTTTATAGTCGTCAGCTCGACTATACTAATAGGGCTCATTCATTCATATTTTGGCTCCTCTAACGCAAAGACTTCCAATTCAGGATTATAATTGTGCTCTAGGTACTGTTTCGGCCTGTGGCCGTTAACTGTGAAAGTTTTCCCATAGTGCTCATGTCTAACTTTGTTAGATGTAGTGCCCGAAAGACAATTTATGTAATTGTTTTTAATAATGGATGACAGAATTTATCTCACCTTATTACTTGCTTTGTGCTTGTAAAGTAATACATCACGCAAACCCTAAGTATATCAAGATGTAATCGCTTAACTCGGTGTATGGATTACACGTGAGGATTGAGTTAGTGGTGATATACTTAAACTGGTTAGTCCGTGGTGAACTTATTCGAGTTTAGGGTCTCTTGATTAAAACACCATGAATGCGCCCAGAACACCTTAGGGTGTGATAGTCTTATCCGGATTTGCCGGTAGAGGGTACTACATGGGGCATTTATATATGATGGCATTCATATAGATTTGGACCGATTTAATCTGTATTTCTCAAGTATAATTCCGTAATCGAGGAATCTTATTAAATCATTAGATGATCATATATGGATCAACCTTAATCCTGAGGTGATCACAGGGTGCTGCTTGTCTCGGGGTAGTGTTTGATGTGTTAGTTACGGTTCACTTAGATAGGTGTTCCAAGCCACTTCCCATTGGCACTATATCTCCGATGAGTGAGTAGTTCGATTTTCTGGACATGGAATCCATTCGTTCTACGGGAAGTAGAGAGCAGATCCCCTTATTTGTTAGCCCTAAGAAAGTGATCGATCGGCCGAGTTCATATTTAGACTAATTAGCTGCTAGTCAGATATGTGAACTAATTGATCACTAGGGGGTTAATGGTAAATAAGGATAAGATATTATGAGTCGGGTTCACGGAGACTTCCCTCTCAGAATGGACAGTCTATGGAGGGTTAATCCGTATGTAGTTATTATGTCAATAGACGCTTATTCACTCTATGGGTTGAGTATAAGTATACATCTATAATCGGTAGAGTTCAGTTTCGGGTTTATGGTGGCATAATCCCGAAATTAATAATTAATGTACTTATTATGTTCGATGAATAATTAATTATTGGAGCTAATGGTTATAGGTCCATGGTCCCCAATGTGGCTTCCGTAATTCGGACTAATAATCTTGTTATTTGGGCCTCAGTGATAATTAATTGACTGGGCTAATTAATTGATATGCATGGATATTATTTAGTTGGGCTAAATAATATAATACACAGAAAAGACATTTTCTGTGGGCCTAAAACCTAGTGTATATGGCGCCTCATACTTTATTAAATGCAAGATTTGATTTTCTTGTGTGATTAATGATTAATAAAAGATGATTGATTTGTAATTGATTGATTGATTAATCACAATCTTTTATAAATGGAATTATCCTTTATTGTGATTTCTTTTTAATTATTTATTTAATTAATTAGAAACTTGGAGGCCAAGGATTTACTCTCCTATATAAAGAGAGTTCTTCCAAGACATAATGCCAAGGGAAATTTCGACCTATACACTAAAAGAGAGAAAAAATTGTTCTTTGTCTTGGGTTTCTGGTTGAAGAGGTGTTGCATATCAAGGAGGTTCTCATATCAAGAAGGGTGTCCACCAACCACCGTTTGGAGAACACATTGGAAGATCAAGGCTTCTCTTCCCACTATTGGTAATATGATCTTAACCCCCATTGTAGTAGTTTAAGTACTTTAATTATGTATTGTGTTGTATGAGTCGTGATCCATCCGCTGTGCATAGATCTAATTCGTTTAGATCTGAGCTCCTACATCCTTCATGTGGTATCGGAGCCAGGTTCCACGATTTATATAGTCATAATCATAATTAAACGATTTAAAGGAGTGGAATTGCATGTAGGTAAATTTTATTTATTGTTTTATGGATAATGATTAATTGCTATGGTTAAAGAGATGGATTGGGTATTGGCACTGTTTACCCGTTAGATCTATTGTAAACTCATATAAACGATGAAAATTCGTTCATATGAGTATAGGAAATTATGTAATTTATTTTTATTGCAATTTTAATTTCAAGAAAATAGATCTGTTTAGTAGCTGTCTAGTTATTTCGTTTTTCCCATTGATCGAGCCGTTGAAACGACGATCCTCCGGTCAGAATCAATATTAGAAGATGATGAACAATTCCACAAACTTTGTCATCGATCGGAGTCCATTTTGATATCCGTTCGTTGCTTCAAGGAAGCTGCTGTAACAGAAAAAATGCAGGATTCACAGAAACCCAACCTGTGACTTCCTCGAATTTCAGGGAGAGTTAGGACTGTTGAAACGCAAATCCAACCGTTCAGATAGATAAATATGGAGTTTTTGACGTGGCATAAAAATTTCAGGTCGATCGGGATTCATCTCCATTCCTGATCGGCCTCGGGAAGTCTTTGATGCGCTGCTGTAAAAGTCAGATTCAGCAGCAAGTTAGGCGGCTCGCTAGAGAAAATTGACAAGTCAAAATCCGATCCAACCGTCCATATTCAAGCCCGAGGAGTGAAGAACAGATCTGGAAAGTTTTGTCACGATCCAAGTTTTTTTCTTGGTTTCCCGATCATCGAAGAATTTGAACAGCTGTAGATTATGTTAGAAAGTAGTAAACCCTAGTTAGGGTTTGGTTAATTTATTTTCTAATAGGTTAGATACGGGGGTGCCAACGGTCCATCTCGGTGTTTATTTTCCGCACTAGAATCCATGTTTAGATTGTATGTGTAGAACCGAAAAATTGTCATGACATGCATCATATCATGAATTCCACTCCATATGCATACATGTAGAAATTAATTCGAGGAATTAGTTAGGCATGTATAAAACACGCAATTAGTTTTAATTAATTGTATGATATTAATTAGAAACTAATTAGGGTAAAAACCGAGGAACACGGGTTTTGTCAATCGTCGAGGTTGGGTGATGGATTCTCGGTGAATCCCACTCTGCGATAGCACAGGGAGTAAAATCCCGAAACCTCGTGGTTAAGGTGTTGGATTCTCGGTGAATTCCACCTTACCTAGACGAGATTACGTTTTTGTTCCGTAGTGTCTACGTGAAAGTTTGATGTTTAAGGATTGGATAATCACGGGAAAACATGGTTTGAAAGTGGTTTAACCACGGTTGGGTGGTCAATAGTACCTATGGCTCAATCGACTTCACCCTCCACGTGTGGCATTTGCACGGGGGTCCGGCAAGGCTGAGCCATCCGAAGAGCCACTACGGCTCAACGAGCTCCTTTAGTCTTGACCCGTCCGACGGCCACATATGTTCCAACGAATAGGTCGGGTGGGCTAGCCCACATAACCGATACCATTCGGGCCTATGATTTATTGTTTCTTAATGTAACATCATGTCCAAAAACGTGATCAGTAAACCCACCACTTTTTCAAAATATTGAGTGAGAGCGGGAGAGGCGACAGCCGACCCCACGGCCTCTACTGTTGGCACAAGCAACGTGAGAGAATGGTGACGCCTCGTGCCGGCTTTGATTTCGGCCCCCTAAGGAAGGCCTTCACCGCTATCAAAATTCAAGGCTTGGTCTCCAAAAGGATAGGATTTTGGGTACTCGCCGGGTCACTGACCGACCCTAAGGCGGAACACTCGGGGTCTACCTAAAAATCTGAGACAGTAGGTCACACTCATAAAGGGTATTTTTGGTAGTACCTTGGCTAAAAAAGGAAAGGTGATTGACGATCACAAATGAGATGTTCGATTCTCAATCTGATCTTTAATATTAATCGAAACCTCTTTGACCTACCCTAAGGCGGCACTGAGGCATTAGATTAAATCCTTGGAACGGTAGGATAGACTATAAGTACTTAGTTTATGTTCCTAAAATTAATTAGTAGTGTATAATTTGGATTTATTTTCTGTCATTTTTATTTGTCTAGGGTACTAGACTGCTAGTGTATGTTTTATATTGACTAGTAACGACTTCGTTAAAAGTGGTAAGTAACTAGAACGTTGTGCTTATTAATCTTATATGCAATTAATTTTTTGGAAGAGATATTTCTCTTGAGCCTTCAAGACTTAAGTGACGTAAATAAGGATGTCACTGTTGTCAATCATGTTGAACGAGAGACGACTGTAGTTAGTTTGAAAGATGATTGGGACGATAAAATTCTTCTTGTCAATTTTAATTGTGTAGTGTCTACACGAGAAATTTTCTAATAGAAAAATTGGAGAATCATAAATTAAAGTGTCGCTAGTTAGACGGTATTTGGAACCGATAAACTAGTGGGAGCTTTTATCTTCTGTTCATCTGATTTATTAGAAAATTAGTCCCACTGGGTGACACTTTCATTAGACATCCCACAGTTCACCAGTAGTGTCTACTCAAACGAACTGCTAGTTCAAGACTATTTCCTTTTAAGGAAAGTCAAGAATGGGAAAGAATGTCTGCAAGTAGTGTTAATCATCTAAACTAAGTTTGAGGCTAAACCGAAACATTAATTAAAGAAAGTATAGGATAAGGAAAGTGATTTCGGATCACTTAACCAAAGAATCCTTAGAGACTTTCTTAACCGAGTAACTTCACTCGATAGCTTAGTTATTTGGAAGAACAAAGAAGCTGTGCATTAACAATTAATAGAGTAGACAACGGGCAGTTGTTTCAACTAGAATAGTGGGAGTGATATAAGGAAATGAATTTCGGATTCTATCCTTGAATATCACAGAAAAATTCATTTTTCTGTTTACAGATTCATTGAAACAAGTGGATTCACTTTCATCTCGATACTACAGTTGCCTTAAACAAAGTGAAGATGACATTTGTAGTACGAATCTGAGACTCGGATTTTTGTTTGATAAAGACAGAACCACTAAGAATAGCTGAATAGGTATATGTAACACATCTAAAACTATTAAAGGTAAAAAGGTTTCCGTATTAAGATAAACGACCCTTCAATATCTATTAATTAGTGCATATATCCTAGAGATAAGACCTGACGACTGGCTAAGGGTGATTCATATCTCTGGGTCTCGAACAACATCTTAAAGGAACAATGACTAAGTTTCCTTTCAATCAGGAGAGGGTAATAGATTTGAAGAGGTAACATAGCTTGTTCATAGTGACCTTCGGGGTCTAGTGAGAGATACAAGCTAGTGGGTGATTTTGAATGGTGACATTTTGTATGATAACTACTCAAAACGCTGGTTAGTTTATCTAAAGAATACGAGGAGGAGTCTCTGATTTTAGCAGAGAATAGAGTATTCCATGCTCAGAAATAGGCTATCACATAGTCTTGGGGTTGATGCACGGCCTGCCTCCTTGTGGAATGTTTTTCATTGAGGAAGAAACCATGGAATTGCCCTATATATAGTTATTGATGAGCTACAATACAATGCTAAACTCGATTATGATAATTGGTTGCAAAATAACGGTTAACATTATTATGTAAACCGAGAAGTCTACCTAGAAGATGCTAGTGAATTTATGGATAAGGAGTGAATTCGGTTCACACCACTTCCGTAAATGTAGGCATTTAGCACTTAATGCTTGAAGGTAGGATTGGAGATTTTGCGCATACGTTCAGATTGTGACTGTTCGTGAAATATCTTAATGTGATGAGTGAAGGTTGGTTATAAGATTCTTAAGATCAGAAAGTGACGGTTGAACTGTCACAAGCCTTTTGATAGAATCTATAAATGACAGCCTTAAACCTTGGAGTACGGTTACCCAAAGGCAGTTGCTATCTGATTTAATCAGACCACGTCCAACATCGGTTGTTTGTGACTACATTGATAAATACTACTAGATCTGAATGTCAATCCACCTAAAACGCAGTGGGAGTATGGTTTAACCGTTGACCCATTGTGGTTTTGTGGACTTTACAGTCTGCTGGGGTGATTGATAACCTATGGCTCTCTTTGTGGGCTGTATAGGATTCTGATCATAAAGGTCGGTTTGAAAGCCTTAACCCTGTGAATGGAGTTTTGGTACTCCAGTTCTGTTCAACCTCTTGTAGAACCACCTGAGTGTCTCAGGCCCAGTGGGAGTAATTGGATCTACGCCGAAAAGAGTCGAATGAATAGGAAAGTTTAAATTTCAGCACAAAGCTGAGTGGTCTAGGGGTGATTCCCTAAAAAGTAGAGAGTTAACCAGACCTTGAACTCTCTCACCACTCGCCTTCTTTGGATTCCGTTAAGCGAGAAAATAGGGGTGATTCCCTAAGACTTTCTTGCCGAAAAATGGAATCTGGATTCATTCGGAATAGAAGGGTCTTGGTTAGAACAAATGGCAGGTTGACTGCCGGGAATTATGTCCTTTGTGGATGTAAGAGAACCTCTCGGTCATTAAAAGTCGCATGTTTTAAAATATGTGGACTTGACTAGAATATTGATAAGTCTTTTGTAGACTGGGTATCAATATTGGTAAAATAGTAGTATTAGTGTTCGCGAAAGGTAACACTGAAACATTTGGAAACAACATGGGTGTGCTATCTGAAGTCGGAAACTGACACGCCAAGATTCTCTGGATGAGAGAATTGGACTATATTCTAAAAATTTGATTCAGTCAAATTCACAAGAATGAGTCATTGGCTATCCCAACCGTCTTATTGGTTAAGATGATCTTGCATAGACGGATGCAACATTCAACGAGAGTAGTCCTACCCTACCTCTCAGGAATGATTCTCTAAATCTTCGGATAAAGATAAAATGGGATAGAGTCTCTCTTGGATAATGGCAAGTCAAGTTATCACAAGTCAATAGTAGTTGAATCTCATATTCGAGCATTGAATAGCTGTTTTAGTATGTCCTCAAGTATCTTTGAAGAACGAGGAATAATGTGCTTGTATATTCAGGTGCAAACTTGAATATGGTTGACTACACTGATTCTGACTTATAGTCAGATTAAGGATGATCATTGGGACGATCTTGGGCTCAGTGTTTACTCATTGTGATAGAGCTATAGTCTGGAGAAATCCAGCACCGCCAATTCAGCTTTAATTAATCGGATGTGTAGCAGCTTTCAGGGCAGCTGAAGTGGCGATATAGCTTAGTAATTTCCTTCCTGATCTAGGATAATTCCAGGTCTAGTGAGCCGATATCACTTCATTATGAAAACAGTGAAGAGATAGCTTAGAAGGATCTTCTCAGTCACTAGAGGTCAAAAGCATATTGAGAGAGAGAACCGCCTGATTAGATGGACCGGCGACGTTTCGACCCTAAAGATCGTCTCGAGCTGAAAACCTAACTGATCAGTGTACCAAGTCGAGTGCTTGGAGGGTACGGCATTGAGGGATATATATCATCTGCTTTTAGAGCAAGTGGGAGAGTGTTGTGAATAAGATGAGAAAGGGTGTGCTCTAAAAACAATCGTTGATTGTCATTTTGTGCAAGTGGGAGATTGTTAGATGTAGTGCCTGAAAGAAAATTTATTTAATTCTTTTTAATAATGGATGATAGAATTTATCTCACCTTATTACTTGCTTTGTGCTTGTAAAGTAATACACTGCTGCAAACCCTAAGTATATCAGTATGTAACCACTTAGCTCAGTGTATGAATTACACGTGAGGATTGAGTTAGTGGTGATATACTTAAACTGTTAGTCCATGGTGAACTTAATCAGAGTTTAGGGTCTCTTGATTAAAACACCAATAATGCGCCCAGAACACCTTAAGGTGTTATAGTCTTATCCGGACTGTCGGTAGAGGGTACCTACGTGGGGTATTTATATATGATGGCATTCATGTAGGACTGGACCGATTTAATCTGTATTTCTCGGTATAATTCCGTAATCGAGGAATCTTATTAAATCATTAGATGATCATTTATGGATCAACCTTAATCCTGAGGTGATCACAGGGTGCTGCTTGTCTCGGGGTAGTGTTTGATGTGTTAGTTACGGTTCACTTAGATATGTGTTCCAAGCCACTTCCCATTGGCACTATCTCCTGATGAGTGAGTAGTTCTGATTTTCAAAGACATGGAATCCATTCCTTCCTGCGGGAAGTAGAGAGACAGTCCCCTTATTTGTTAGCCCTAAGAAAGTGATCGATCGGCCGAGTTCATATTTAGACTAATTAGCTACTAGTCAGATATGTGAACTAATTGATCACTAGGGGTTAATGGTAAATAAGGATAAGATATTCTGAGTCGGGTTCACGGAGACTTCCCTCTCAGAATGGACAATCTATGGAGGGTTAATCCGTATGTAGTGATTATATCAATAGACGCTTATTCACTCTATGGGTTGAGTATAAGTATACATCTATAATCGGTAGATTTCAGTTTCGGGTTTATGGTGGCGTCATCCCGGAATTAATAATTAATGTACTTATTCTGTTCGATGAATAATTAATTATTGGAGCTACTGGTTATAAGTCCATGGTCCCCGATGTGGCTTCTATAATTCGGACTAATAATCTTGTTATTTGGGCCTCAGTGATAATTAATTGGCTGGGCTAATTAATTGATATGCATGGATATTATTTAGTTGGGCTAAATAATATAATACACAGAAAAGACATTTTCTGCAGGCCTAAAACCTAGTGTGTATGGCGCCTCATACTTCATTAAATGCAAGATTTGATTTTCTTGTGTGATTAATGATTAATAAAAGAAGATTGATTTGTAATTGATTGATTCATTAATCACAATCTTTTATAAATGGAATTATCCTTTATTGTGATTTCTTTTTAATTATTTAATTAATTAATTAGAAACTTGGAGGCCAAGGATTTACTCTCCTATATAAAGAGAGTTCTTCCAAGACATAATGCCAAGGGAAATTTCGACATATACACTAAAAGAGAGAAAATTGTTCCTTGTCTTGGGTTTCTGGTTGAAGAAAAACTTGGAGTTTTTCTTGGTGTTGAATATCAAGGAGGTTCTCATATCAAGAAGGGTATCCACCAACCACCGTTTGGAGAACACATTGGAAGATCAAGGCTTCTCTTCCCACTATTGGTAATATGATCTTAACCCCCATTGTAGTAGTTTAAGTCCTTTAATTATGTATTGTGTTGTATAAGTCGTGATCCATCCGCTGCGCATAGATCTAATTCATTTAGATCTGAGCTCCTACATCCTTCAAACTTCGCATGCATCTGAATAGTAGACTTTCATGACTACATGTGGTCCATACCATCTAGACTTCAACTTTCCAGGAAAAAGACGAAGACGTGAATTGTACAGCAGCATTTTATCTCCCACTTGAAATGTGCGGTTCAGAATCTTCTTATCATGCAGGCGTTTCGTTCTTTCCTTGTAAATCCTAGCATTCGCATACGCTTGAAGTCTAAACTCCTCCAATCTATTCAACTCTAGCTGTCTCTTTTCACCGGCTAAATCTTCATCCATGTTTAGAAATCTCGTAGCCCACAGTGCTCGGTGCTTGAGTTCTACCGGTAAATGACATGCTTTTCCAAACACTATCATATACGGTGACATCCCAATCGTGGTCCTATAAACTGTTATGTACGCCCAAAGAGCGTCATCTAATTTCATAGACCAATCTTTCCTCGTGGGATTCACAGTCTTCTCTAAGATCCTCTTAGTCTCTCTATTCGTGACTTCTACTTGTCCACTCGTCTGGGGTGATATACTGCTGCAATCTTATGTCTAACCCCATATCTTATCATCAACTTCTCAAACAACCTATTACAGAAATGACTCCCTCCGTCACTAATTATAGCTCTGGGCACTCCAAACCTCGTCAAAATGTTTTTCTTAAGAAATCTCAGTACAACCCTGGCATCATTAGTAGGTGAAGCCACTGCTTCCACCCATTTGGAAACATAATCGACTGCTACCAGGATGTAACGTTTTGATTCTGACGATGTGAATGGCCCAACAAAATCATTCCCTAAACATCAAATACTTCCACTTCTACGATACTATGCAGTGGAATCTCATTCCGCTTTGAAATATTACCAGTCATTTGGCAGGAATGACAGGATCTTGTAAACTCGTAAGCATATTTATGAATTGTTGGCCAATAGAATCCACACTGCAGTACCTTCGCTGCTATCTTGTCTGGTCCATAGTGGCCTCTAGCTTCTCTCGCATGACACATGTGCAAAATACTTGGAATCTCATCATTGTGGACGCATCTTCTAAGAATTGCATCAGGGCACAATTTTTATAGGTAGGGATCATCCCAATGATAATACTTTAGATATGTGTAGAACTTCTTCTTGTCTGCATTATTAAATTCTGGTGGTAGGTACTTTCCTGCTAAGTAATTCACAATGTCAGCAAACCAAGGATATACCTTGACCACTTTTGATGTATGATGTCGGGTCTATGATTCTACTCGAGCCACCACTGAGACGGAAAATAGTTGTTCATCAGGAAAACTTTTCTTCATCTCAGTCGGTTGCTCTTCATCCAGCAAAGTTAATCTTGATAGGTGATCATCCACCTAGTTCTCAGATCCTTTTTTATCTTTAATCTCAACATCAAACTCTTAGTAAGAGTATAATCCATCTTAATAATATTGGCTTGGAGTCTTGCTTGGTCAAAAGGTATTTCAAAGCTGCATGGTCAGTGAATACAGTGACTTTCGATCCTATCAGATAAGGTCGAAGCTTATCAAATGCAAAGATGACAGCTAAGAGTTCCTTCTCCATATTCGCATAATTCCTCTGGGTACTATTAAGGGTACGACTGACATAACAAATAGGCTTAAAGATTTTATCCTCCCTTTGTCCCAGGGCTGCTCCAACTGCCGTGTCGCTTGCATCACACATAAGCTCAAAAGGTTTGTTCCAATCTGGTGCTACCAGAATTGGAGCGGTTATAAGTATTCGCTTCAGTGTGTTGAATGCTTTCTTGCACTCTTCTCCAAATACGAAAGGTACATCTTTTGCAAGCAATACCGTCAAAGGTCTAGAAACTTCAGAGAAGTCCTTGATAAACCTCTTATAAAATCCTGCGTGGTCAAGAAAGGCTCGCAACGTCTTCAAATTCGTTGGGTGGGGTAACTTCTCTATCACTTCTATCTTTGTTCTATCAACTTCCATTCCTTTCTTTGAAATTCTATGACCCAACACTATTCCTTCTGTAACCATAAAATGACATTTTTCCCAGTTAAGTACAAGGTTGGTCTCTTCACATCTCTTCAAAACTTTATTCAAATTGTCCAAGTTTGAAGCTATCTCCAAATACAGAGAAATCATCCATGAAAATCTCCAAAAATTCTTCCACCATGTCCGTAAATAATGACATCATGCACCTTTAGAATGTGGCAGGTGCATTACATAACCCAAAAGGCATGCGATTGTACGCAAATGTTCCATATGGACATGTGAAAGTTGTTTTCTCGCAGTCCTCAGGGGCAATATAGATCTGATAGTAACCAGAATATGCATCTAAGAAACAATAAAACGCATGACCGATTAATCTTTCCAACATTTGATCAATGAATGGTAGTGGAAAATGATCTTTATGAGTTGCATCATTCAGCTTCCTGAAGTTTATGCAAACTCGATGTCCAGTAATCAGTCTCACAGGGATTAACTCATCAAACTCATTAGGTTGTACAGTGAATCCTCCTTTCTTGGGCACCACATGAATCGGGCTTACCCATTCACTATCTGCAATTGGGAAAATGATTCCCATCTCCAACATCTTTATGATCTCTTCCTTAACAACATCCTTCAGTTGTGGTGTCAACCTCCTTTGAGGTTGTGCTACTACTTTCTTTTCAGGGTCTATAGAGATCTTATGCATGCACACTAATGGGCTTATTCCTCTAATATCTACAATTGTCCATCCAAACGCTCCCTTATGCTCTCTCAGTACTCTTAACAGTTTCTCCTCCTCTAAAGGTGATAATGACGCTGAAATATATGGGGGAGAGTATCATCTTGTAAGTACACGTACTTCAAGTGAGAAGGCAAAGGTTTTAACGTTAAGTTCCTTGGTGGCTCTTCTAACGATGATCTTAACAACTTAGCAGTCAATTGTAAGTCAAAGAACTTGTGCCAGGAAGGTCTATGAATAGTTCCTCCTAAATCCACAGAAGATATAGGCTCTATTTCTTGCACTTGACCTTCGCTACACCCAGGCCAGGTTTCCTCATAACTTTCCTCTTCTTTCAGGAGTAAAGTCTTAGCTACTTCAGGTACTAGTGCCACTTGCTGATATAGTTGCATCACAAGTTCATCTATGGCATTTAGCATGTAGCATGCTTCTCCTTCATCTTGAGCATATCTCATTGATTTCATCACATTGAACACTACTTTGTCCTTATTCACTCACAGAATCAGCTCACCCTTATGAACATCTATCAATGTTTTGCTCGTAGCTAGGTAAGGTCTTCCTAATATCAATGAAACATCGTGATTAGCTTCCATGTCTAGCACCACAAAATCTACAGGGAAAACAAACTTATCAACTTTCACCAAAACATCCTCCACCGCTCCACAAGGTTGCTTCATAGACCTATCTGCTAATTGAAGGGTTATAGATGTCTCATTCAACTCCGTCATGCCTAATTTATAAAAGATGGAGAGTGGCATCAGTTTGACACCGGCTCCAAGAAAACATAATGCTTTGTTCATGCATACTCCTCCAATTGTGCATGATATGAGGAAGCTCCCAGGATCTTTACACTTAGGAGGCAGTTTGCGTTGCAAAACTGCCGAGCATTCCTCGTTAAGGCATATAGTCTCAAGGTCCAACAATTTCCTCTTGGTAGATATGGCTTTTTTCAAGAATTTTTGCATACTCTGGCATTCCGTCTAGAGCTTCTACCAAAGGTATATTCACTTGCAAGTTTTTAAACATCTCTATAAATTTTTTATAACGCGCATCATCATTATTCGGCTTATACTTCCTAGGGGGATAGGGTAAAGTAGCAGGATTAATAATTCTGATTTGTGAAGACATACTGTTGATCGCTTGCTCCCGCCCGCTTGTCTCGCTTTGCATTTCGGACTCCCGGTTTACCGGAGCATTGTCCCGGTTTACCGGCTCCTCTTTTTGTCCAGATTTTCTTTGCGTTCGCTGCATTGATCGTTTTTTACTCTTCCTGGGACAGTTGGTATAAGCTGGTCCAGCGATTTTCCGCTTCTAGTCATAATTGCATTCACGTCCTTCGGACTCTTCTCGGTATTACTTGGCAATCCTCCCGGAGGACGGGCTGAGTCTTGTTCTGCAATCTGTCCCACTTGGTGTGACAGATTCTGCACTAAGGCTTCTTGATTGGTCAGTCTGGTATCATTTTCCTGACAATATGTGGTGAAGTTGATTGACCGTGTCGGTCACAGTTGAGCTCATTTTATACATGGTTGTTTCCCAACCACCGGACTTGTTGAATTGAGGTAGGAATCCACCAGTTTGTCTCGGTCTCTCGCCACCGTTTGAATCACTTTGTCAAAAATCCCCATTAGGGTCGATCAGTCTAAAACCAAGGTGGTCGTGAGAACCTGGGTGATATCCCCCCATAAGGATTTCCTTGCCTCCCTATATAGTTCACGTCCTCAGTGTTGGTCGTTTCAATCTCTTGAACTTTCTCCACATTGGCTATGAGATCTTGCATGCCATCTATCTTTTCATTCATTTCCATAAGCTGGTATAAGATCTTTTAAGAAGTATCTTCTCCAAATACGCCTTCAGCTACTTTGGCCATTTCAACTTGATGTGTTCCCTATTGACTGGTCAGTGCTATTTGCTCCAATTTCTCTTCGGCTTCTTTAGGTGATAGCTACGCAAAACATCTGTTGCTTGATGCATCAACTCTCATTTGTTCACTTGGCCGCAATCTGTGATAGAAACTATGCATTCATACGGGTAAAGTGATGTCAAGATAAGGGCATCCCCTCTGTGCTTCGTTGAATCTTTCCTATGCTTCTTCAAAGGTTTCAGTGGGTCTACTTGAAGTTCATGATCTCTTGTCTCATCTGTAGTGACTTCCCAGGTGGGCAATACTCATTCATAAATTTCAGCAACAGATCGGTCCAAGTTTGGATCGATCCTGGTGCTAGAGACAATAACCATATCTTTGCTTTGTCTTTTAAAGCGAATGGAAACAATTTCAACTTGATATTGTCCCCTGGTACTCCTACTGGCTTAACCGTGCTGACTATTTCCAGAAAGTTGGTGACGTGTACACTAGGATCATCGTTCATTACTCCGTGAAAAGTAGTGTAATTGGTCACCATTTGTATAACATTTGGTTTTGGGTGAAATACCTCAGCTGCATCCTAGGCTGCACAATTGCTGGCATGAATTGCTCATTCATTGGCATTGCATAACTCTATAGAGTTCTCCGATCTGCTTGTTCCACAACCCCTGCTCCATTCTACCCGTTCTGTCCGTTCTGTGCCATACTATCTTCCAATAGTGGAATCTCTTCTTCCCTCTCACTGTGATCTCCTTCGTTCGAAACCATGTCGTCCGCCAGCCTAACAGATCTCTCTCGAGTTTCTTTTCTCTTTTGTCTAGCAAATTTTTCAATCATAGGTATGAATCTCTCGAGTTTGGCTGCTGAACTACGTGTAACGTACTTCAAGACACAAAAAGAAAATAAAAAGGTTAGTAACTTTCCTCGGCGGCTGTTACACTAGCCTGACAGACTCAAAAATACTGACTCTGACTACTGACAAGACACTGAATAAACAGAAACGATTCTGGCAGAATTTAGACCCTCGATAAACCGGTGGTAATTTTCTTCTAGAATTCACAGAACTGACTCTATACAACTCTAGTATAAATAGACTATAAAACAGACTTGATTAAACAGACTCAATTATATACAGAAAACTCAATCTTAAATAAAATGTATTCTTGACACGAGTCCCCGGCAACGGCGCCAAAAATCTTGATATCATGCAAAGCACTTACTAGCAATAGGACTAGGTCTATCGTAGTAGAGTACAGGTGAGTCAAGGTCGATCCCACAGAGACTCGTAAGAACGTCTAATTATCAAGATTTAGTTGTCAGGATAACGGTCTACGACCAACTATATTATATAGACAGTAGTATTGGTGCCTCAAACTAACAAGAATATGCAAGTTCAACTAAGCAACAAGAGTTTCTAATGTATTTGTTCAATTATGAGTAAGTAGTTATTCCCCCCACACATTCAACAGTCCTCCCCATTGGTGAATTTATTCCTTGTTCAGCTACGGGTACAACTCCTAACCCTATCTACTCCGACAATGGTAGTAGACAATCTATATGCAAGCTACCCTCATTAATTGGTCCGTAATAGCCCATACGCATAAAGAACTAGACCTGCTGACATTGAATGTTACCTCATACCGCAAACCCGCCTAGACAGCTGTTGACAATGACCAGCACGTTCCTAGGGTCCAGTCTAGATAATGTCCTAATTAACCATTCACTTGCGGTCCTTCATGTTAATTTATGATAACATGCAAATAGTTGATCAGGCTACTAACATGTAAATTAAATCTATCAATCAACGTAGCTGGCGCCGATTATCATGAAATAGTAATTTACTAGGTATTCAGATCTAGTGATATAGACCATCACAGATCTGAAGAACGCAACTACTATCTCATGATTTCTTCACCAACAAATCAGTATGTAACACATTCAGTAAAATAAACTAACTACTACACAATTAAACTAAATAAGCAATTAAACCATATTAGTCGAATACAACAACGATAGATCTACATTTTGGAAAAGATAGAAAATCATACCCTCGAAGACGAGCATAGATCTCCTTCGAAACTCTCCCTAGACGGCGACTCCGTCGTCTCTCCGACCAGAACTCACAAAATAAATAAAATAAAGAACAAAGAACTTTTATTGCAAAATTTCCTTGAATAATTTGAGTACATTTTGTTCTGAGGTGAAGCCTCTTATTTATAGCTATCTAAACCGACTTAGAATCATCTAGTTTGACCCCTCTTCCAAGAAAATGCGTTTTGGAAGATTCTGGACCCTCGGTAAGTCGGCACCGCCCCTCCGGTTACCGAGGGTATTTTTGTCTTTTTCTTCAACCGACTTAACTTGGATGCTTCTAGAATACCCTAGGCCCATTCCTTTCGTCCAGTCCACTCCAGATTCGTCCATCATGCTCAGTCCAATATTCCGTATCCTGGAAATCGTCAAATAATGCACGAAATAATATCAAAATGGGGAAAATAAACGCTAAGTGCAGATTTCTCGACTTATGAACCCGACATATGATATTCAATGTAAATGGTTTATATTTATTGTCGAAACAACTAATTTTAGCTTAGAATGGATAGAATATTGATTCCGTAGGATAGAAAATTTCAACCGTCATCATCTTGTAACTGTAAACCTCAAGAACATAGTGAATTTGGCCTCTTACATCATAAGGGAAGAGAGGACTGACAGGATTACACCACCCGGAACCTCTATAATTTATGTCTCATTTATTTACTTACTTTACACATTTATTTACTACATCTTAGTTTTCATAGCACCTGATCACAGACTCAACAAACATTAGAAACTGAGTCAGAACAACACTGAATTTAATCTAGACAAATTGATAAACTCAAGTTTTTCATTAAGGCTTAATTTAATCTGCTGCCGGTTAACTCACTTAAGGATAAGTCAGTCTTGACTTATACTCAGCTAAGTTAGCTTAACTCCGCACAAGTTTAAAGCTGAACTCAATCTGTTCAAGATTCAGTTTTCAGTTGGTTTTTTGGGACAAGTTTATTGACCCCCCCCTCTAAACTTGTGTTAGCCTTTCCAAGGGACCAACAGCTTTTCCCAATCAGATTGGGACTATATGGGACACCACTTACCTCTATATAAGAGAGGGGTTGGCTTGCTATTTTGTGCATCACAATTAGAAGCGTTCTAATTTACTTTACAATATGAGAGCTTCCAAGAGAACGTTTTGAGAGATAGAAAAGATCGGTCTAGCAACCGAGTTTTTTCTGATAGAAATCCATGATGGGATTCCGGCGGGATGTTCGTGTGGTTCAATGGTAGAGGCTGAACAATTAGGTGGCTTCATGCAGAAACTACAACCGTAGATAAAGTGATGATCTATTTTTGATCATCCAAGATATATTCTATAGGATGTAATATCGCCGGATGGATCATAGATCCACCCGATTACGCAGCAGAAAGTTCAAGATCTAGATCTAGACAACCAAAATACATTAAATAATAGATCTAACCTACGAGGGGGTTATATTACCAACCTTTTTATGGTGCAAAACCGCCAAGAACAAAAGGTCAATCCAAGCTAGTTGAGAGCCTAGTTGAGAAGCCAAAGTCTTCCAACGTGTGTCTCCAAGCACCACTAGGTGGATGGTGTTTCAAGCCGCCGGACCTCCTCGATATGCTACCGGAATAATCCCGAGGATTATCCCAACTCGAAACCCTAGTATTATAGCCGAAAATTCTAGGCTATAATACTCCCAATAATGCGTGTGATGTATTGTATTTTGAGGCTTGGGAGAACACTCTTTATATAGGAGAGAAATCATTGTCCTCCAAAGATTTAATAATTAACAGATAATTATTAAACTAATCCTTAATTAAAATAAAAGATAAATATAATAATTACCAAACAAATTAGGATAAATATTATTATCTAATATTCCATGATGTATCACTTAACAAATAAATGATTAAATCAAACATTAAATAATTTTCCAAGAAAACTAATTTCTCAATAATTAAATAACAACAAAAAAATGCGCCCCACCCTAAAATAGGCCATACATATTTTTATCACAAATGGGCCGAGTCCACGAAAAAATTCTTTTTCATGTATTTAATTATCTAGTCCAACTAAACAATTAATCCACATATCTATTAAATAGTCCAATCCAACTATTTAATATTAATTGAGGTGCAACGACGAGAAAACATATGCATGTTAGGAGCCACGTCGAGGACCATGGACCCATATTCAGTAGCTACGTACAATAAATCAAATAAAATTATTCGTCAGACCGAACAATTATATTCAACCTATTAATTCTAGGATTACACCATCATAAACCCGAAACTGAACTCTGCCGAATATAGATAACTTACACTCAACCATGAGTTGATAAGCGTCCACTGATATAATCATTACATACGGATAAATCCTCCATAGACTATTCGTTTCGATTCGGAATATCTCCGTAAACCCTTCTCGAAAACTCTTATCCTTATTTACCATTAACCCCTAGTGATCAATTAGTTCATAACTAATATAATATGAACTCCGCGGATCGATCAGTTTCTAGGATTAACGAATAAGGGAACTGTCTGTCTACTTTCCAAGGGAAGGAATGGATTCCATATCTGTGATAGCATATACTACTCACTCTTCCTAAAATAGAGCCAACGAGAAGTGTTGGATCACATACTACTAAGTGATCCTTACTAACACAGCAAACTCTACCCTAGTTTAAGCAGTTGTCTGTGATCACCTCAGGATTGAGATTAATCCATATATGATCATCTTGTGATTTGATAAGACTTCTCGATCACGGAATTATATCGAGAACTCAAATGAAATCGGTCCAGCCCTATATGATTATCATCATATATAAATGCCCCACTAGGTACCCTATTACCGACAGTCCGGATAAGAACGTCACACCTAAAGTGTTCTGGGCGCATTATTAGTATATTAATCATGAGACCCGTACTCAGATTAATCAATGCTACGGACTAAGTTAAATTTAAGTACATCTCACTAACCCAATCCTCTTGTGTATAGCCATACACTGAGTTATCTGATTACATAAACGAGGCACTTATGGTTTTCAGTAGTGTCTTAATTATAAGCATACATGCATATAATAAGATGAATTATTAATTCTGTCATAAAAATAATTAGATAATTGTCTTTCGGGCACTACACTTAACAATCTCCCACTTGCACGAAAGGCAAGTGGATTAATTGTTTTAGAGCACACCCTCTATATCTATATCTACAACATTCTCCCACTTGCTCAAAACAAGTGAGACATATCCCCAAGATTCATACCCTCTAAGAGCATCTTAGTAATTCATCCTTCCAAGCACGACCGGAGTGTGCCGCGCGAGGTAGGTCGGACGACCGGCGCGCGTACTTAGAATCCGAATACCATGTGACTCGGTACACTGATCAGGTAGGTTGGCGGCTTGAGTCAATCTTTGGGATCGAAACGTCGCCCTTCCATCTAACCCGGTGGTACGATTTCAATATGCTTATGACCTCTAGTGATTGCAAAATCCGTATGAGCTACCTCTTCAATGTTTTCATAATGAAGTGGTATTGGCTTACTGGATAATACTTTATCACATGAGCAAACACTGAGACCGAGAATCAGTGTTATCACTTATATTCTAGTTTGCACCTGAATATACTAGCATATTATTCCTCATTCTCCCGAAGAGACTTGAGGGTTCACTAAACATCCCATTTATTATTCATCCGCAGGTTTAGATAACCATTCCTGAGAGGTAGGGTAGACTACATCGTTGAATGCTGCATAAATGCAAGAATATCTTAACCAGGTGAATGGATGGGATTGCCAATGATCGATTCTGGTGAATTTCAGAGAATCAAATCCTTTAGAATGAATCCCGATGGCATGTCAGACTCTGACTTCAGATAACACACCCATGTTGTTTCCAACAGTTTCAGTGTTACCATTCACAAACACTAATCTACATACTACTTTACTAATATTGATGCCCAGTCTACGAAAGACTTATCAACATGCTAGTCCACATATTAATTAAAAAATATATGACTTTGAAATGACCTAGAGGTTTGCTTTAATCCCCAAAGGATATAAGCTATGGCAGGCATCCTGCCAAAGGTTCTTTTTGAATAAATTAAGATACCGTTAGTCTCGCAAAAAGGTCTTAGGGAATCACCCCTAATTTCTGCTTTGTAACGAATCATTCATTTGTTCTTAGCTAAAACCCTTATGTTCTGAATGAGTTCAGATCCCGTTGTTCGGCAAGGAAGCCTCAGGGAATCACCCCAATTTCCCGCTTTTTGACGAGATCAAGCAAGACTGAGTGGTAAGAGAGATCACGGTCTGGTTAACTCTCTACCTTTTTAGGGAATCACCCCTAAATTACTCAGCTTTGCGTTGAAAGTTAAACTTTCCTATTCATTCGACTCTTATCCGTGTAGTTCCAATTACTCCCACTGAGCCTGAGATACTCAGGTGGTTCTACAAGAGTTTCAACAGAACTGGAGTATCAAACTCCATTCACAGGGTTATGGCTTTTAAACCAACCTCTATGATCGGGATCCTATACAGCCCACGAAGGACTATAGGTCATCAATCTACCCTATAGACCGCAAGGTCGTGCAATGGGTAATGGACAAACCATACTCCCACTGCGTTCTGGGTGGATGGATATACTGATCTAGTTTAGTAGTTTTTATTAGTGTTATCACCAGCTGCCGGTGTTGGATGTGGACTGAACAATTCAGTTAGTAACATCTTGAGTACAAATACTTCAAGATCTAAGGTTGTTATTTATAGACTCAATCAGACCGAGTTTTACAGTATAACCGTCATTCTCTGATTTTATGAGTTTTATAACCAACCTTTACTCAATGCATTAAGATATTTCACGACCTGAACGTGTACGCAAAATTTCCAGTCCTACCTTCAAACACTAAATGCTAAATGTCTATATTTATGGAAGTGGGGTGAACCAAATTCACTCCTTATCCACAAATGCGTAGGCATCTTTTAGGTAGACTTCTCGGTTTTTCATTACAACATAAACCGTTATTTTGCAACCAATATCTTAAATGAGTTCAGTAGCGTATCGTAGCACATCATTAACTATATAAGGAAAATTTATGGTGTATCCCTTAGTGAAAACATTTCTCTGGGAGGCAGGCCGAGCATCAGTCCCGAAGACTACGCAATAACCTATTTCTGAGTATGGAATACTCTATCTCTGGTGAAATCAGAGATTTTCTCCAAATATTTTGGATAAAATTACCGGAGTCTCGAATAGTTGTCACACAAGATGTCACTACTTCAAAAGTTCCAACTAGCTTGTACCTTTCATATGACCCCGAAAGTTGTTATGAATAAGCTATGTTACTTATTTAAATCTATTACCCTTTCCTGAGTGAAAGGAAACTTAGTCATTGTTCCTTTGAGACAGTGTTCCTTTGACTGGGAGATAGGAATCACCCTAAGCCAGTCTTCAGATCTTGTCTTTAGGGAATATGCATTAATTAATAGAATAGAAAGAAGCGTTTATCGAAATACGGAAACCATTTGCGCTTATATTGTTTGTGATGTGTTACATATACCTATTCAGCATTTCTTAGTGGTTCCGACTTTATCAAACAAAAGTCCGAGTCTTGGGTTCGTGCTATGAATGTTATATTCATCGTCAATAACACAAACAAATTATCATATTGAAAATGAATACGTTCGTTTCCAACGAATCCGAAAACAGAAAATGAATTTTCTATGATACTCAAGAATTGAATCCGATATTCATTTCCTTATATCACTCCCACTAGTCTATCTGAAATAACTGCCCGTTGTCTATTTTATTTATTGTTTAATGCAAAGCTACCTAGTTCTTCCAAAAAACTTTAGCTTTCGAGAAAATTGCTAAGGATGCATTGGTCAGTGATCCGAAATCACTTTCCTTATCCTTTAATTTCCAATTTATTAATTTTCCAGTTTAGCCTTAAACTTACTTAGTTTAGATGACTAACACGTATAAACATTATTTCCCATTCTCGACTTTCCTTAGATGGAAATAGTCTTGAACTAGCAGTTCGTTCGAGTAGACACTACTCTTGAACTGTGGGATGTTCAGTGTTACTTGCTTGGACTATCGATTTTTCTAATCGTCAAATCATAAGACCAAAGCTCCCACTAGTTTATCGGTTCCAAATACCGTCTAACTAGCAACACTTTGTTCGAATGGTTTGAGAGATCATAATAAAGCTCCCACTAGTTTATCGGTTCCAAATACCGTCTAACTAGCAACACTTTGTATTTATGATTTTTCAAAGATTACAAAAACATTTATAACTAAGCTCCCACTGGTTTATCAGTTCCAAATACTGTCTAACTAGCAACACTTTATTCTTGTTTTTTCAATGAAAAGAGAAACTCATGTGTAGTCTATTACACATTTCTAATGATTCAGAAAAAAACAAATCATAATACTAAGGCTCCCACTAGTTTATCGGTTCCAAATACCGTCTAACTAGCAACGCCTTATGTATGATTTTCCGATTTTTCAATTAGAAATTTGATGTGTAATTACACTTTTAAAATTCGCTAAATGAATTTTATATATAGTCCTAAATCATCTTTTGTAAACTAAGTACGGTCGTTTCTCGTTTTACACGAGCGACATCCGTGACATACCTATACTATGTCATTAAGTTTTTAAAGGCTCAAGAGATAATCTTTTCCGAAAATTAACTGCATTTATTGATAATTACAACGTACTTGTTACTTTCCATGTTTTTAATGAACTCCTATTACTAACAGTTTAGTAGCCTAGAGATTTAGTTGTAAAAAATGTGACAGAAAGTTAAATTAAAAAATAAATTTTCACTACTAGATTTTTATTTTAAGAATTACAAACTATAAGAAGTTTATCCTACCATTCCAAGGATTTAACCACACATAGTACTGTCCGAGAGGGTCTATATCAGCCCTATGACGGTTAAACTGAGACAATCTCTCTCAATGATTAAACATTGGGAATTGAACATACCACGAGAATCAGACATCCCGGACTGTAATCATTGATTACCTTCTTTTTTCTAGCCAAGATATTTCTAAAATACCCTTAATGAGTGTGACCTACTATATCAGATCTCAGAGTACGCCCCGAGTTTGCCTACGAGGGGCAGGTCAGTGACCCGACGAGTACCCGAAATCCTATCCTTTTGGAGACCAAGCCTTGAATTTTGATAGCGGTGAACACCATCCGAAGGGGGCCGAAATCAAAGCGGCATGAGTCGTCACAATTCTCTCATGTTCTTGCACCTATAGTAGAGGCCGTGGGGTCGGCTGTCACCTTCCCCGCTTCCACTCAATATTTTGAAAAAGTGGTGGTTTGCTAATTATGGTTTCGGTCTTGACAATAAGAAACAATAAATCAAAGTACTCCGAACAGGGTCGGTAAAGTAGGCAAGCCTACACTGTCCTATTCGTTGGAACATATGTGACTGTCGGTCGGATTAGGCAAGAGAAGCCCCGTTTAGCCCGAAGGCTTATCGGATATGCTAAGTCTTGTCGAACCCCCATGCAAACGTCACACGTGGAGGGGAGTCAATCGAGCCATATCTCAGTTGAACTCGCCCAACCATGGTTAGACCATTTCCGAACCCGTGTACTATGATTTTCCAATTTCTAAATTATCAACCAAAGCGTAATCTTGTTTCTGTTTAAGGTGGGTTCACCGAAAACTCAACGATTTATCTAAGTGGGATTCACCGAGAATCCATCACTAAAATCGTAACGATTGACAAAACCGGTTCCTCGGTTTTAATAATTAGTTACTTAATTAATTAACTACCACATATTAATTAAAAGAGCTTTTCAACTAATTATACGCGTTATACATGCCTAATTTATTCGAAATAAACTAGCTACATGTATGCATTGGAGTGGAATCATGATATGATGCATGTCATGGCAATTTTCCGGTTTCTATCACATAATTTCGATTATACACGAAAAAATAACGGAAAAATTAAATACCGAGATGGATCGTTGATACCCCCGTATCTAACCTATTAAAAAAAACACAAACCCTAACTATGGTTTACTATTTTCTAATCTGCTGCTGACGCGTTTTATCGACAATCGGACATCCAAACGTAATTTGATCGTCATGAAACTTTATGGACCTATTCCTCACTCATCCTACTTCAATCTGAACGGTTAGATCTTCGATTCAACGGTCCAATCTCTTCCAGAAATTCGACGAACTGACAAGCTGGAGCTGCAGTGCTTTTACTACACAGCAGCAACTTTATTGTAACGGTTGAACATCGATATGGATTCCGATCGTCACGAAATTTTGAGGGCCTATTCTTCAACGTTTATTTTTCATTATGACCGGAGTGATTGTCGTTTCAACGGCTCAAACTCTGGGAATAAATAAAAAATCGAACAGAAACAAAACAGATCTACTTCTAAGAAACTAAAATTACAAAATTTCCTATACTCATATAAACGAATTTATATTAGTTTACAATAGATCTAACGAGTAAACAATACCAACCCCAATCCATCTCTTCAACCACGACAATCATAAGGCAACATACATGAATAAATTTCGATGCATATAGAAAAGCAAACGAAAAACAAAAAACAATCTAAACATTCTTTTTCCACTCCTAAATCTAAAATTCACACACTTTGATTGATAGATCAAAGACTCTGATACCACTTGTTAGATGTAATATCATCGGATGGATCATGGATCCACCCGATTACGCAGGGGAAAGTACAAGATCTAGATCTAAACAATCAAAGCACATAAAATAATAGATCTAACCTACGAGGGGGTTAGATTACCAACCTGTTTTGGTGCAAAACCGCCAAAAACAAAAGGTCAATCCAAGCTGGTTGAGAGCCTAGTTGAGAAGCCAAAGTCTTCCAACGTGTGTCTCCAAGCACCACCAGGTGGATAGTGTTTCAAGCCGCCATACCTCCTCAATATGCTACCAGAATAATCCCGAGGATTATCCCAACTCGAAACCCTTGTATTATAGCCGAAAATTCTAGGCTATAATACTCCCAATAATGCGTGTGATGTATTGTATTTTGAGGCTTGGGAGAACTCTCTTTATATAGGAGAGAAATCCTTGTCCTCTAAAGATTTAATAATTAACAGATAATTATTAAATTAATCCTTAATTTAAATAAAATATAAATTACCCCAAACAAATTTGGATAAATATTATTATCTAATATTCAATGATTTATCACTTAACAAATAAATGATTAAATCAAACATTATATAATTATCCAAGAAAACTAATTTCTCAATAATTAAATAACAATAAAAAATGCGCCCCACCCTAAAATAGGCCATACGCATTTTTATCACAAATGGGCCGAGTCCACGAAAAAATTCTTTTCCTTGTATTTAATTATCTAGTCCAACTAAACAATTAATCCACATATCTATTAAATAGTCCAATCCAACTATTTAATATTAATTGAGGTGCAACGACGAGAAAACATATGCATGTTAGGAGCCACGTCGGGGACCATGGACCCATATTCAGTAGCTACAATAAATTAAATAAAATTATTCGTCAGATCAAACAATTATATTAAACCTATTAATTCCGGGATTACACCACTATAAAACCGAAACTGAACTCTGCTGAATATAGATAACTTACACTCAACCATGAGTTGATAAGCGTCCACTGATATAATCATTACATACGGATAAATCCTCCATAGACTATTCGTTTCGATTCGGGATATCTCCGTAAACCCTTCTCGAAACCTCTTATCCTTATTTACCATTAACCCCCTAGTGATCAATTAGTTCATATAATATAATATGAACTCCGCGGATCGATCAGTTTCTAGGTTTAACAAATAAGGGATAGCACATACTACTCACTCATCCTAAAATAGAGCCAACGAGAAGTGTTGGACCACATACTATGAAGTGATCCGTACTAACACATCAAACTCTACCCTAGTTTAAGCAGTTATCTGTGATCACCTCAGGATTGAGATTATTCCATATATGATCATCTTGTGATACGATAAGACTTCTCGATCACGGAATTATATCGAGAACTCAAATCAAATTGGTCCAGCCCTATATGATTATCATCATATATAAATACCCCACTAGGTACCCTATTACCGACAGTCCGAATAAGACCGTCACACCTAAAGTGTTCTGGGTGCATTATTAGCATATTAATCATGAGACCCGTACTCAGATTAATCAATACTACGGACCAAGTTAATTTTAAGTACATCTTACTAACTCAATCCTCTTGTGTATAGCCATACACTGACTTATGTGATTACATAAACGAGGTACTTAGGGTTTTCAGTAGTGTCTTAATTATAAGCATACATGCATATAATAAGATGAATTATTAATTCTGTCATAAAAACAATTAAATAATTGTCTTTCGGGCACTACACTTAACATATTCTACGTCTACTTCTTTTATGCTTGTTGCTTTAACGAATTCGATCTTGGGTTAATAGGAAATTAATTTTGACTTCCATTGCGTTCCCGCGTAGATTTTCTAACATTGGTAATAGAGCGAGCTTCGATCTTAAGCAATAAGCATGTTAATTTGCATAGTAATTAATTTATAATAGATGCTTGATTTAAATTCACGAAACAAATAACAAAAAAAGGAAAGGGGGATCGGTTTTGGGGGCTCGGCCGAAGCGGCGGACCCCCCATAATACCGCCGGCAGGGGCAATGCCTCTAGGGTTGCCGGCGTTGGCCGGTTGTGCATGGTGGAAGTCGATTTTGGGTTTTGTTGTTTTTGTGAATTTTTATGGTTCATTGATATTTCATTGTTTAATTAATGTCATGTGGCTAACCAATTATTCAAATAGTTTGGGTAATTGGGATGCCACATGACACTATAGTGCAATTGGCCTTTTCAAATTTTATTTGGAATATGTCTAGGCCCTTTTCAAAATATTTGATTTTGGAAAAGGCCTAAGCCATTTTCAAAATTTTATTTTGGAAAGGGCCCAGGTGGGTGCCTTTTGGTTTTAGAAACAATAGCATCCCTTTTGATTAGGAATCAAATGGAAAGAAACAAAAGAGACTTAATTTTAATTTTGATTTATTTTGGAGTAGTTCTAATTAGTTAAAATTAAAATTGAAATCGTTTAAAATTAATCGTTATTTTTATTTCGATTAAAATCATTTAATTGATTAAATGTTAATTAGTTAATTGATTAAACGTTAATCGATTAATTAAGACGCAAGTTGGTAATTTTAATATTTATTTTTTCATAAGGTTTTATTGTATAGATTAGATGTGTTAGATATAATATGATTATATGGACCCTGACTGATCATGGACTCGACCAATAGGAGAAATGTGCATGATTTATTTTTCGTTCGTTTAAAAATTGTTCTAGGTCGTTATGAAGAACGTGACCTAGTTTACTTTATGTATTTATCCCAATCCCGTTAGTTCCCCCCGCCCCCGCCCCCCCCCCCCATGTACGGCGGGCAGATGTACAAATTTATTAGATAGATTTTATGCAACAAGAATGGAGCAAAAGATGGACACCAAAGAAAGACGAATAAAGATCCTAGTGGAAATGACGCATTAAAGATCCTATTGGCGGTTGCAGCTACTCGTAGATTGTGACCGCGTTTCGTCAGTTTGTATTCGAAACCGCACTTAGGAAAAGTCCATGATCATACCGGTTAATTTACGCATTTATTTATTTTGTGTTTGTATTTATGTTATATGATACGATAGATGCATGACTAGACACGATCTAGATGAATGTGTAGGATGTGTGTCTATAGAGATAGATATATTTTATGAGACCGTAATCAAAATTAATTAAGTGAATTAATTTACATAAATACTTCCACAACAAAAATCAAGTCGAAATATTGTCTCCCAATATTATAGCGACGGTGAGGAGCCCTTGTTTGGATCCAACTGATCAGCCCTCGTTGGAGGTTGACCTACCTCGAGTATATCGTCGTTATTGAGACATGATCATAAGAGATATTGCGAATATTGGGTTATGACTTGACTAGAATATTACGGTTATTCGCCCTAGTCAGAACCGTCTTATTTTAGAGGCAAGGGGTTGGCTAGTGATGACGGTCTAATTATACCCGTAAAAGTCATCAACATTGACCTTAAATCAAGATTAATAATGTATATTTCATATTAAATCACTCGTTTATATTTATTATTTAATGTTAAGTGATTATTAATATGATATTTGGTATTTAGCTGTTTTTATTATTAAAAGACCGATTTATTGTGCGATAAATGCAGATTTTGCAGATCACGACAAATCGAGAGGATAAATGTCATTCAATCAGTAAATCTCGAGATAATAAGGAAGAAAATCGGAGCATTAATCAAGGCATTAATCAAAGGATAAATCAGATCAGTTCAAAAGAATGCAGTGGGGAACAAGTCAGACAAAGAGACGCGTTTTTAACGCACGTGTAAAAGGGCTCGATCGACCGAGCCTATCCATTCGGTCGACCGAGAGAGTCGGCTCGGTCACTTGAAGTTTATCCGGCAGAAATCGCGTGTATATCTTCTAGATCCTTCCTAGGTCGGCAAAAACCTCTATATAAGCAGCAGCTACGAAATTTATAAAAACACACCAACAGACACCTTAGACATACATACAATCCCTTCATTCTTTCTTCAATCTTATAATTAATAATACAACTTTGATACAATGTAGAATAATTTGAGGGTTTCCAGCAATTTAAGGGCTGCAATATGTAAGCCTTTAATTTTCTGTTGTTTTTCTTTTAAGTAATTAATCCCCCCCAATTATGCTTTATCGTTTGAATTAGTTAATCATAGCTAGATGATGTAGCTCTAGGCTATGACGATAGGGATGTGGCGACTCCTTGTCTATGGGGATCCCATAACCTACGTCATACACATAGTATTTATTCATGAATCTACACTACTAGAAAACTGTATTCTAATGAGGAGAATTTAATGAGGAGCTGAAATTTCGTCATTAAATGTTACATATAATGAGGAGACCTAAATTTTATTGTTGGTTGATGACCAAACTGTAATTCTCCTCATTACTGATCACATTACTCCTCATAAGAAACATAATAAATAAAATCTCCTCATTAAAAATATTTTCTCAATAAGAAAAAAATCTTTTAAGCTAAACTAAAACATCTTAATCCTAAACTCTTAACAAATATTAAACGGTGATCTGCACCGTTGATCATTATGAGTCTAAATTTATCATGATATAATCTATCATAATCAACGGTATAGATCACCGTTGTGTCATTCGTTGTGCCACAACCGTTGTGCCCGTATCATTACTCAAATAGAATAATGATACGAGTAATGATACGGGCACAACGGTTGTGTCACAACGAATGACACAACGGTGATCTGCACCGTTGATCATTATGAGTCTAAATTTAATATGATATAAGCTATCACTCGTTGTGCCACAACTATTGTACCGGTATCATTAATCTTATTATTATAAACAGACAGAACGGAGATAAAGGGAAACTATAATTTGGGAAACAAACATAGCACCTTTTTGAGTATCCCCTCCACTATTGGCTATATTCCATTCAATGAATGTGTTAAATCCAACTTGATCCAATTAAAGAAATAGCTACGTCCAACAATTGAATATATTAAATAATATTTACACTTTTTTTTAACATGTATAAGTGGTCAATTAGGGGATGTAAGCTAGTCAAAAAATCTACTCCAACCCAACCTCTTCATTCCATCGTTCCCAACCCAATTTTCCCCCAAAATAATTGAAATAGGTTAAAGTTGTTGTCTTCTTCTCCAACAACCTCCCTTAATCCTCGTCTATCTGCCTTCTCACCGGAAACAAGTCAGCCAGGCCGACCTCAACACAAGAGTAAGGACGATCCCATCTCCGGCAGCTGCTTCTTCTCTTTCCGGCACTGCCTTTTCATCTCCGTCAGGCAATTTTTCTCCTATCCGCCTACAAAAAGGTATCACAGCGTTCTGTTCTTCATCATTTGTGATACATACATCATCATATTTCAAGATTTGTCTTTTGATTAGTGTTTTGGGATGCTCGATTCTTTTGGGGTTTTTGGTAAATCGAACCTCGTAGCTGCTCATAGCTGCGATATAGGTCTAATTTTGTGTGATAAAAGGCTGTTTGTTTATAGATGTGCTTTCAGTTATGAGCGAGGCTGTTGATGTTTGCAGGGATATGTGGGTGAGAATGAACAAATACAGGAACTTATAAAGGGGATCTTGCCAAGGTAAGAAGTTGTTTTTTTTACTTGTCAGGCTCTTTTATCTTGATCTGATGCAACTGTTTAGGTTTGAAGGTTGTAGATTTGGACAATGTAAGGTACCGGAGCGTAACTTTGAAGTTAATCCCCTGTGTTGACTTGATATCCCTATGACTAAGTCGGTTAGTGTTATCTAGTGTACATCTTGCCTACTATTTTTTTTGCATTCATTGTTGTCATGTATTTCTAACATGCCTTGATTATTAAATGCCCCCAGAAATTCTTGTTTTGATTTGTTGAAAAACACTTTTGGGTTCCATGAATGGAGTTTTCTACATTTTTGTTCTTTTGCTATATATCAAATGCCAAGACCTTTATTTAGCCACATGCTTCTTTTTTACCTTCAATGAAGTATAATATAGTCAACAAATCGAGGGGTCATGTCCCATTGCCCATATATTGACGTAAACTTGAGCATTTTTGGGTATAGTGTAAATCATCACTTGACATGTTCAACTGCTTATCTTATGACTTGTATTCTGAGAAGTTGAACAGTTGGTCTATTTTGTCTTGGTCTTGGATCGGGCTAAAGCTAGAATTTTGTTATCCTTCTTTGAATTTCATTTCCAGCTCGTAGATTGAGGTGTAGATTGGGGGTATTATAGGAATATTGAATACTCCACGAGTAATCGGTTTTTTGGTGCTATAGTTTTTAATTACATTTTAATCCTTATATTTTTTATTTGTATTTTGGTCCCTATATTTTTAATATTTACAGTTTAACCCCCGTATCCGTATCCTATATTTTTAAAAATTCTCGTATCCACGTGTCCTGTGTCCGCGTATCCGTGTCGACGTATCCGTGTCCGTGCAACCTAGCTGAGAATGCATATATTTAAGACTTTTAAGCTAATTGTGCCAAGTCCTTCTTTTGTTATTTTTCTAAGTCAAGTTAACAACTTTGTTTTAACAAGTCGTCACCGCTTGCCTAAACATCCGCTTATATGTGAATATGTTCTTTTGATGCTAAATGCCTTTGCATCCTGGTTGTTATGCTTGATGAAATTCTAAATATAAGTTGCTTGCAATCTGCTAATTTGTTTTCCATGTCTGGTGGCTGCACATTAGCTTAAGTCCAGGTCTATTGGTGTTGAGTCTTGTAAATTACAATCTTGCTTTATGTATCTTTTTTACGACCTGTAGTCTTGTAAATTACAATCTTGCTTTATGTATATTTATGCTTGTTTGCCCTGTCTCGTAAAATGCATCTTGTTTACGTTTCTTTTGTGTGATACTGTAGTCTTAAAAGGGTGTTTTGCTCTTTTTATGTTCCCACCTCCACTGGGAGAGATATGTATGGCACTTAGTTTATTGAATATGTATGGCCAGTTGTGAACTTTTATTTATTTGAGTATTTTCTTTATGAGTTCATTTTACTTGTACATTTTGTTTGATTACATTTTCTACTTGATTTAATTAATGCGTATCTATGTTAGTTTATATGAATACTGTGCGAATTACTGTTTAATCTGTTCAGTATGATGAAACGCTGAGAGATATATTCTAAGATGTATTCTGGGTTGAAATCGTTCGGGTGACCGAATAAGTTCATTCGGTCGACCGAGCCTATTCACTCGGTCGACCGAGCCCCTATCATCAGCTAATTACGTCATGTCTTTATGGTTAGGTTAACCTAGTTGAATTTATCATCTCAGTAGGTATGGCTATGGCTACGTTACTCGCTTAGTTTAATTAAAATGTGTAAAAAGGAAATACCAATATAAAACTCTTAGGTAGGCTTATGAATTGCTCTTCACGGACGCTCGGCGTTATCTAGGTAGGTTTATATTTGGGGATTGCTAGCTTTGATTATACATACGTAAGTAGATTAGCATGAGACTATAACTTGGTAATTGCTAGTTGGACGAGAGCTTGAGTAATCCCTCAGGAAGTACGCCTAACCACAGGAATGTTACCTAGACGAGGTGTACGATTAACATCGGTGTCCTTAGTGTCGTAAGCGTGCAAGTTATATGAGATGGATACCCAAAAGGTGAAGTCACGTAATGTAGCACAGTGATCTAGCAACCTAACCGGTGCTAAGTCAAGTTTGAGAGGATGACTCCCGTAGCCAATCTAAGATAGATACAAACGGATTGACAGTTAATAAGTTCAGTTTATTATATAAATTATCTAGGTCCAAACGATAAAGACTATAATTGGAGAGGTTAATTACGTTGTGTAGAGTCGTGTCTTTACCTTTCTTGTCTTATGTTGGTCATAGACCGCCTTTGTGTCCTTGGCATGGGTGATTAATTGTTTGTATATAAAATGATCCACAATTGGTTCGCTGTGGGATCGACCTTGATTCACTATAGCTATACTACGATGGGCCTAGTCCTCTTGCTAGTATTGGTTTATGGTGGTCAAGTATATTATAACCTGATTGACCCCGATCAAGTTTTTGGCGCCGTTGCCGGGGAACCAACGGTCAATTTTATATATAAATAATTTTCTTATTCATGTCAAGTTTTCTATTTTAGAGTCTGTTTTTGAGTCCCTCTGTTTGTCTACTACTGTGTAAAAATTCCAGAATCTGGAACAACTGGTTTCGCTCCCAGTGAGGCGCCTTCACGCCCGAATGAGCCTGGTTCTATTTTCTGGGACTTCGTGTGTCTGTTTATCCCCGTATGTTTAATCCGTAAGTCGATAGCAGCATGGGAGACCATGTTAAAATCGATCACGGTCTGCTTTTGTTTTTCTTACGCTTTTGAGAAACCAGGAAGCAATAATCTGAGTCAGTAAATTTTCGCGGGCGCTGAGAAAATAACCTAGCAAACATGTGGAGCTACGAATCTAAGATGGGAAAAGCGATGGAAGCAATACCTTTAAAGCACAGAGATGGCTCCGAAAAAATTTTAAAGGCTTAAATTCTTCGTGGTACAATGTTGAAGGCAAGGTACTACCTTTTTTTGCTTATGTTTTACTACCTTTTGGTTTTTTGAGCATAAGTTAGCCTATACATAAACCTTAGTATGAATCTTGGCCCGGAGTGGTTTGAAAGATTAATTCTATTAGTGTCGAAGGTTTTTCCCCATATCTGTCTCATCTAGAGGGTGTAAGAAAACATGTAGTCGTTGAAAGGAAGCAGTGAAAAAAAAGAGTTCCTCGTAGTTCTGTTAAAATCTCATTGTCCTATGCATGAGATTGCTTCTACTGGCCATGGGAGCAACAATTTGTGTAGTTTTTAACAATTCTCAATCTAAAGAAGACGTTGAGTTTTGAGAGAGCATAATGAAGCAGCATTATAGAGGATGTGATTAAAATGGGTCCCTAGGACTAAATCTCCTTAGAATTCACTAATTCCTAAAACGAGAGCCGAGGTAAGAGCTTTGGATAAATGGTATGGATAAATGTCGTTTCCTAGGTCTCACAACCAAGGGAAGGGTATTAATCCGCAAAAGCAACAAGCCCACCTCTTATAGTGCCCGAAGGGTCAAAGTCTGGCGGTCCAAGAAAGATAACTGACAAGGATACTTTTGGAAAGTCGAGCTGAGGACTTTAAACTCAGAACTACTTCTTTAAAACCTTTAAGATTTCTTTTTAGGATTTTAGGTTTTTCTTTCTTCGAGTCCAGTAAGAGTAACGTGACATATGTTGAGGTTTTGTATTTTGCCGTGTTCCGATGGCCATTGGGCTAAGGATGTGCAAAACTTTTTTACTCAATTTAGGCCACGTGAAATAGAGTTCCGTAGGAGAGTCAAGAAATTGCTAAAGAAAAGGAAATTTAGCAATCAACCATAAGATGGAAGCATTAAGAGAGCTTGAGAATTATTGAAAATGTAACAGAGAATGATTGGTGTGAACAAGAACAATCTTGGTCAAATTCTAAAACCTTTTAGAAAGGTGATCCAAGTGAAAATCCAAAGTAGTGTGCAATTCATTCTGCAATTATCCTTATCTTTCCCTTTACACTTTTTCACCTTCAAACTTTTCGATCCTCTCACCAATCTGCCCCAACAGTTCACATTTCTAACCATTCTTTCATCGCCTCTCTTTCTTTCCATCCGTTTCACTCTCCCACCCAATCCCATTCCTTTAAACAATTGTCAATCCCAAAAACACAATTTCGTACCCACCCTTTATCTTTTCTTCCCATCCTTATGTGTATTTTTTTTAAACCCATCATACTCTCAACCTCCATTTTGTTTACACAATACCCTTGTGTTGCGGAATTTGAAATATTGCTATGTTTTATTGATTATTTTTTATCATTTTGATTTTTATGATCCTAGTTGGGGGAAGTGTAGCTCTGACCCTAGCTAGATTTTAAAGGTTTTTGGTTCAATCAAAATACAACTTATCTTTCTACAAGAAGTTTTAAATTTCACATTTTTCCATCTATTTGGATTTCTAGATTATAAGTTTTGTTCTGAACTATCACACCGATCCGACCTTGTTGATGACGGTTGTGACTTTTACGTGATACATTGGGTTATTAGTAATTTCGAGGAGTAGCTACATCTCCCTAAGTTGTTGGTATCCAATGCAAGCGAGAAGTTTCTGTGCTAAGTATTTGATTTTATCTTTAGTCTATAGGTCGCATTGAATCTGTTATACCTTACCAAGTTTCTCTTTTATACTGGACTGAATACATAGTGAGCCAGTCAACCTCGTGTTTTCCCACATGGGGTTATGCTTTTTGATCTTTGTCTTCTCCACCCGGTTTTAAGAATATTTAGGCGGTGGAGGTTGTAGATGAAGCCTACCATCTTTAGTTGCTTGTTTATTTTTCTTTCTATTTAGTATTTTTCTTTTTGGTTTCCCTTGTCATTGGTTGTATAAAATAAAGTGGCTTAAACTGTTTTTAGGTATTTATACCCATTCATTATCGCCACATTATTTTATAACTTCCATAGACATGGTATTTTACGGTTTCGTGGAGTTTGTTTGCTTATACGGGATGTGTCTATCTCTCCACGACGTCAATTGAAATTTACTCCGATCTTTTCCTTTACTTGGACCCGTTCGCAAAAGCAAAAGGAGCTAAGTCTTTTCTTAATCTCCTTTTCTCATTTATTGTAATATTCCGACTTTCGGATATTTCGTCTTGCTTAGTATCTAAGTAAGCTAGCTATTAGTAGAATACGTGTCTTTTTTCTAAGCTATAAAAGCGAAATATTAGGTTCGGCTCTCTCCATTTTTTCTCTTTATTCGAGTTAATTATTTTGGACATTATATATATATATAAGGCATCTCAAAGGTATTATGCTACATCAAGCTCGTGGGGAAGGCGCGCAGAGAAACGCTAGACAATCTCCCCGAGAAGGAGAAGGATCCCGAGAGAGGGTTTTAGCACCTAGCGATGTCGAAATGTCATTAATCAAAAACCAAGTCGAAAGAGGCTAAGGACCCTATGCGCTCCACGAATCGATAAAATGGTGGATGGGATCGCGGGTTTTGAAACCTAAGCTTTCGCGCCTACCCGCTACCACCAGGTCGAATGGCCGGCGAAGATAAGGAGTCACGGTTTTCGTGGGCGCCGGGCTATGAGATGATGCCGTTTGGCCTAAAGAACATGAGCTCAACCTATCGAGAAAAATGAGTTAGACGAGATAGGCAAGAACATGGAGGCTACATTGATTCGTGAAATAATCGCCAAGATCACTTGGAGGACCTTCGCGAAACCTTTGCAAATGTGAAGAATCACTCAATGAAACTAAACCCTACACGAAATGCACTTTGGGGTCCAGGCAGGAAATTTTCGGGCTTTATGGTAAGTCAAAGGGGATCGAGGCAAATCCGAAAAAATCGAGGCCCTGGTCAACATGAGCGAGCCTACCAAGATTAAAGAAAAAGCTGGCTCAATGGCGAGGATCACAGCTTTGGGTAAATCGCAGAAAAAGTCCGCCTTTCTTCAAAACGAAAGTGGTGGTACCTTCTCTTGGGACAATGAATGCTCCAGGCATTTAAAGACCTCAAAGAATACTTGTCAAGACCGCCGCTAACCAAACCCGAGGCTCGGGACACTCGTTCTTATATTTGGCGGCCTCGAGATACTTATAAAAGAGGAAGGGTCGCGAGGCGCTTTTTTATGTTTCCAAAGCTCTAAGCCCGTTGAAAGTCGTTATTTTAATATAGAAAAGTTGGCTTATTGTGTTGTTATAGTCGCCCGCAAATTAAGGCTTACTTTTCATCACACACCATCGTAGTATTATCAAATGCATCGCTAAGACAGTTCTTCACAAGCTGACTGTCCGGTCGATTGTTCGATGGGCCATCGAGCTTATCGAGTTCGATATCCGATATGAGCCCCGGAAGGTCAGAAAGGCCCAAGCAATTTCATATAAACTAGCTTCAACGAAGAGGTGAAAGAGCAGACTCTGCTCGAACGCGACAAGATAGGGTCACCCGCAGAGGACGAGCCTATCGTGCCAAGTCACCGTGGCACTCTACGTTGATGGCTCCGCTTAATCACAAAGGGTGCGGCGCAGAATAATCTGTTAGAGCGGGATCATCGGAAGAAATTGAGCAGCTCGAGATTTGATTTCACGCGCCTGCGGAATCTGAGGCCGTTATTGCTTTGGGTTGAAACTCGCTAAAGCCATGAAAGTCGAAAATATACAAGTATTTTTGCGACTACACGGTTGGTGGTAAATCAAATCAATGGGTCATATGGCATTCTAAATTTTACAAAGGTATATTAACCTCGTCAAAAGACTCCGCGCTTCACATATTGTCAATTCGAAACATCCTCGAGAGGACAATCATAGGCGCACTACTTGTCCAAATTAACCAAATAAGACGCCGGCATGGATCATGGTCGAACACCTATCGGAGCCCGCCATCTCCTGGCGAGATCATGGATTTCCAACCCAAGAACACTTGTTGGATCGACATCATGAAGTCTTATATTGAGTTAGAGAGCTTCCGAGCGACCCTTGCGGCTAGGGCCTTAGTAAGAAGGGCACGCGAGATATACAATTATGGACGACGTGCTTTACCGACATTCATTCTCGAAACCTCTTCGACGCGCACGACTGAGGAGGTAACGGGAATCCTAACAGAGCTACATGAGGGAATGTGCGGCGGCCATTTCTCCAATCGAACACTAGCGCAGAAGGTACTTCTAGCCGGATATTATTGGCCAAAATTAGATGAAGACGCCAAAGCTCATACTGCCGCATGTGATACTTGCCGAGGTTCGCAAATATCCCGAGCTACCTCGGTCGAACAAAGCATGGTAGCTGCCTGGCCTTTCGACATGTGGGCAATCGACCTCATCGGACCCTTGAAGAAGTGGTCGCCAGGTTCTTGAAGTGAGCACGCTTGTCGTCGCGGTGGATTATTTTACTAAATGGGTCGAGGCTAAGGCCTTGGTAAAAACCAATACCAGGGACATAACATACTTTTGCTCGATCAAATATGGACAAGATTTGGTGTTCCAAGAGTGATGGTTTCCGATCACGGACCTCAATTCGAGACGAATTCGACAGATTCAGCGGAAGAGAACAATGTTAAACATTGGCAATCATCCGTGTGCTACCCGCAAGGAAATGGGCAAGCCGAAAATGCCAACAAAGATCTCCACTTGAACATGATCGGGATAACCGAGAGGATCGGCCCAAGAGGAATCACGTCGAAGAATTGCTTCACCAACCCGGCGAGCTTTGGATAGGTCAAGATCCCGGTAAAGCTCGGATCCAACCACGTGGCCTCTTTCCCGAGAGTAACCTCGGGGCAAAGTCCTTGCGGCGCGGCGCCTCGGCCAGTGCGCTCTTCTCCACGGGAGTTTCAAACTCTTCAAGATGCGCCGGGCTGGGAGCGGACCGTTTGGGTGGGCGATCATCCTTCGCCTTCTCTGTTTGAGGTCGCTTCAGGCCATGCGACTCTTTAGTAGGGGGATGAGTCTTTTTTGAGGCACCAGCCTGGCCTGGGCCCGCAACAACGGCAGAGGAAGTCGCAACAAGGGCAGAAGAGGTCGCAGCTTCCGGGATATGTGTCTCTTCGACAATCGAGGCGTCTGATTCGGGGCACCATCCCGAGCTTTCTTCAAAGCCTCCTGTCGAGCATCGCCGCTTTATCGCCTCCGCATTAAGCTTGTTTCGGTGAGCCTCGCGAGCATTTGGATCCATGCCTACAAAAGAGAGCGGCTTAGAACCCAGAAAACAAAATGAGCATTTACAAATAAATACAAGTGGACAAAGAAAGTTACAAAGCGGCCTAAGTATAGGATCGCCCCACATTCGGACACTCGGCGGAAACATTTGTTGATATGACAACCCCAATCCAGTCCGGATCACGGCTCTGGACCCATTTGTACCATGGGCACGGCATTCCCTCCGCCCACCCAGGCCGCTTATATGCACACAAAGGGCTCGGCTAGATCAAGAAGATCAACCCAGGCAACGTTTCTCCGAGATGGCGCCGCCCCGTCCGACTGAATCAACGTCATCAGCCCCTTTACGTAGCGCCGCTCACTCACAGGGGGGTCAAAGAGTACAAGCGTGGATTTGACTCCACGAACTCCTCGCCTCAGGAAAAGGCCGGCCTACCGACTCAACTTTCAGCACCCACGCCCCATTTGTGAAACTTATTGGGAAGCGAGAATAGTAAAGCGAGTCCGCGACCTCGAGAAATTTGTCCGGGAATAGACGTCCCTGTATGAAGGAATAAAATTGCCCCAATAAGGTCAACGTCGGCTCGATCTTCAGGATCCGACACATAACGATGAAGGCCATCAACTGGATGATAGCCCCGACGGCAAAATCGGAGGGAAGCGCCTCCATCTCCTTGCAGATCTTCACAAAGAAAGGATCGAAAGGAGGCCTCAGACCCGCACACAAATGATGGAAATGGAGGATAAGGGTGTCCTCGGATCGACGCGCGCATACATAATCCTTATGGTCCCCAGGTTTAAATTTATCGGACTCCTTCCCATAATCGAAGAAAGAAAACCGATACACGCTGGTGTCGATTCCGAATATGCGATTAATTGTCCCATTGAGATCGCTGCTCTTGCACAGTCGGGACCATTTCTTGTCCACATCCTTCTCAAACGCCGCCACGATCGCAAACTCTCGCATAGCTTCGGGATTATTAGGACGAGAACTCTTCGGCTGGGAATCGGCCGCGGCGGCCTCACCAACTGTCATGGTTTGACTCGCAGTTTTCTTTTTCTTCGCTGCCGCAGCATCCGAGATATCTTTCGGGCAACTCCGCATTTTCGTCCTCACTGGACCCCATTAACTCATGAACCGCGGCGCCCACGAACATAAGCGCGTCATGGTCGTGAGCGCGCTAGTGCTGCTCGGGACCGCAGCTTTGTCCTTCATTCGGGAAAGCGATTTCTTCGCCCCACGAGCCGTTGGAGACTTTTGAGCCCGCGCTTCTCCTTAAGGCTCACTCGGCGCGGGCGGATCTCGGCGAGATGAAGGCCTCCAACTCAAAAAGGGTCAACGTCCATATGAGCGACCTCATCAGCGGTAATCTCGCCAATATCTGGCGCGACTACTTTCCACCTCAACCTCGTCCAACAGATCGCCAACTGAGGCGGCGGATAGTACGGGGTCATCCTCAGCATAATCGTAAATCTCCCTTTCCGTAGAGTCGCCGCTGAGAATAGTCATTCCCGACATCCCGCAAAAACAAGGGAGAAAAAAGGTGGAGCTTTTGGACTGGTATAATAATAAATTAACCTGGTGAAGGTGATCGCACCCACTTCAATACCGCCTCCTCCGTTTTTACAAGAGATCGCAAATAAAACCACAGAGGATGGCAGGGGAGCGGGTGAAACCCCAACTTTCCCAGGAAAGCTATAATCTCTCCCCAGGAAAAATCCCCGTTTTTAATCAAAAACAAGGCAATGTTGCATTTCCGTTGCAAAAAGAATGACAAAATTGATGTGTATGGAAAAACAAGGCAGGGATGGATGAATAAACAAGTTAACAAGAAGGATTTCTTACCTGATTTGCTGAGAAAGATTGGAAAACCGCCGAAAAGCGGGAAATACTCAAAGAGGTGGCCGGAATCTTCAAAAGAACCGCCCGTGAAATCCTAGAACCACCGAGAACGCCATTGAACCTTCAAAGCTCGCCAAAAACTTGAGAATTCTAAGAACAACAAACAACGGAGAAAATAAGAAACACTAAAAGTGTGAAGGGTGAGAAGCTAAAGCTTTATATATAGCAAGGGGGCCACGATCGAACGGTTGGGAACGCTTCATCCAACGGTTCAGATTAGAAGGCGGCGGTTGTCGGTTTGGAAATACTGAAAAGCGCCCCATCAATACCCACGTACAACTACCCAGGCAGTTGCTGAAACGGCCGCATCACTCCGCAGAAAAAGACCTGGAGGGCTGACGTCAGCCGCGATTGATGGCCTCGCCCCGCAAAAACAGACCCAGAGTTGCTTTGAGGTCGCTTGCTTTGAAAGCACGGCCCCAGAGAACAAGTCGCATCGCAGGCGACAAGGTCGCAAAAGCAGACCAGAGTTGCTTTGAGGTCGCTTGCTTTGAAAGCACGGCCCTTAGAGAACAAGTCGCATCGCAGGCGACAAGGTCGCAAAAACAGACCCAGAGTTGCTTTGAGGTCGCTTGCTTTGAAAGCACGGCCCTTAGAGAACAAGTCGCATCGAGGCGACAAGGTCGCAAAAAGCAGACCCAAAGTTGCTTTGAGGTCGCTTGCTTTGAAAGCACGGCCCGCCCAGAGAACAAGTCGCATCGACGACAAGGTCGCAAAAGCAGACCGAGTTGCTTTGAGGTCGCTTGCTTTGAAAGCACGGCCCTTAGAGAACAAGTCGCATCAGACGACAAGGTCGCAAAAAACAGACCCAGAGTTGCTTTGAGGTCGCTTGCTTTGAAAGCACGGCCCTTAGAGAACAAGTCGCATCAGACGACAAGGTCGCAAAAACAGACCCAGAGTTGCTTTGAGGTCGCTTGCTTTGAAAGCACGGCCACGATAATTACTCCATCCTTCATATCCCAGGGGAATGTCATTAAAGCACGGAGTAGGGGGCCATTGATGGGTATAAATAATTCCACCACCTCAACAAAGAGGAATCAGCCCATCGTGGCCACCTCGGGATGACAAGAGAGATCGCAAAAGCAAAGCGGGCGCCACTTGTGTTTCACCTCGCCGCGACCACAACACTTGCGGTGTTAGGCAAGTAGTGCAGATCTGTGAATCTCCTTCAGCGGAGTCAAGAGAGGGTCGCCAGAGGGCTTGCTCCTTGCGACCTCGTAAAGATGGCCGCCGATTGATCGAGCATCTTTCCCCACTTGTAACTTAGATATTTCGTCTTGCTTAGTATCTAAGTAAGACCTAGCTATTAGTAGAATATCTAAGAGGTTGCTTATTCCCTAAGTTATCCACCTCTATAAAAGGGGTGGTCATTGTAAACCAAATAGGTATGAAACACACTACATTTGCAAGCAAAAGCTCTCTCCATTTTAGTTCTCTCCTCACCACCACCCACCGGAGCAACACTACACCTTAAATACAGCCAGATATCCACCCCCCAAACACCGCAAGGACACCCGTGAGGATTTAGACATCTTCACTAACCTAATTCAGGGATTTTCAGTTTGATTTCAGCCTTCCCCCTCCCCTTGTGCGGCATTGTGAGGAGAGAAAGAGAGAAAAGAGAGTTCTTCACAATTCTAAGAGGTAGAGTTGATCGTTTTCAAAACGGATTCAAGAATTGGACTCGGCGTGAAGAGCACAGCATTTTTGGCATCAGTTTTGTGGGGTTGCAGCAGTTTTTCAGAGCAGTATTGATCAGTTTTGGGGCTGCAAATAGGTAAGAGAAACAGCCCTATGAATTCTATCATTTGTTATAAGGAATTGATCATGTTTTAAGGCTTCTTGGTGTTAGAAATATGAATCTTTGTTTTGATTAAAGACTATGGTTGTTACAGTACGTCTAGATGTGGATCCTTGTGTTGTTTTGTTGGTTATTTGCTGGTTTTGGGTTGAATTACGATCTGGAAATCGCATGATGATGAAGTTAGGGTTTTGGTCGAACCCAGGTGGACGGGCGTCCGGTTCTCTGGACGGGCGTCCGCTTAGGTCGAATCTCAGACGGGCGTCTGGCTTATCCGGACGGGCGTCTGAGGTGCAATTTTACATTCAGGATTGAACTGTTTTGGGTGGACGAGCATCCACTATTTTGGATGGGCGTCCAATAAACTGAACGGGCGTCCAGGTCTTTAAACGGGCGTCCAGTTTTGTACTGCCTCCTTTCTATTGTTAATCGTTGTTCAGCCAAATATACATGCTTTACTTACTTGAGATATATATACGATATGTTAAACATGGTATAACTTAGACAAGCTTGGATTGAGCTTCTGATTCGTTCAGTTAAAACACCGAATGTACTCTTAAAGGGAGTTGAAGTTCGGATCCGTCGGAAGAGCATGATAGGCTTGTGCTTTGATGAATTAGTATTCATCAATGTCTGTGTATGTGCTAGGACTTGTCCGTGTCTAGTGGTCTAAGAAGAGAGTAGTTGTGTGAGGGAGAATACTTGAAAATACTCAGGTTGGCTAGCTAATAACCTAATAAACAACGTATGTGACTAGTAAAAGATTAAACAACATGTCCCTCTTGGCTAGGCACCAGGCTAAATCGCGATGCATGTGCTACCTCTGAAGGTAGAAGAACTTCGTAGGTCAAAAAGACCCTAAGTACGGAGGGACTCTGCTGAGGTGTGCGTGCTATCGGAGTCTACCTTTTCTAGACTTCGTGGATATTGGTGTGATCCACTAATATGTTGCAAAAGAGTGTTCCCAAGGTAGAAGAACTCTGTAGGTCAAAGACCCTAAGTACGAGGACTCTCTTTGAGGGGATGCGCGTAGTGCCCTTGAGTGCGGTTGTAACATAGATAGGCTAAGTTAGAAACAGTTAGTCACAACGTGTTGATGAGCATGAAGTGAACCCTAGATGGAGTTGGTCTCATTTAATCAACTAATTAAATAATTATCTTTTCGTTATAACTATGATTGCTTTCATAGCTTCTCTTTCTTTCTAAGTACGTTGTACTTACCTCGAATGCATACTTTTTTTCTATGTGTTTGGGGACGAGAAGACGAACAGGTTTTCGAGGAAGAGTTTGACGACGACGTTTGACGCCGCTCGTTGAAGAATCAAGATGTTTCTTTTCTGCTTCTCTTTGGTTGTACTTTCCGTACTTTTGAGGTAGACTACCGGTTTGACGTTTTGTCGTATTCTGTCTTTTGGGATTTTCGTACTTTTCCAAATGTAATAATTTACATTTCTACCCTTAGATTTCTTTTCTACTCTTTAATTTTGGGAAAAATTTTATATACCCGAGTTTTGCTTCCGTTTTGCCTTTGATTTGATACGACGTAGTAGAGGGCTACGTATAAAATGAATTTACTTTTATTTTATACGCGTTTAACGCTTTTTTCCGGATAAGGACTCGGTGTCCGGGAACGGGGCGTTACAGTTGGTATCAGAGAAAAAGCGTTCTTTAGACTTCCTTTCCTTAAGATAAGTTTCTTTAGATCTTTAGTAACGTCTGGTTTTCTTGATCTTTCAGCATGGTAACGACAAGGAGAGGCGTTCGTGGAGCTGGGAGCTCAGGGGTTAGTCAAGGGGCAGGGAGCCCAGTGCCCGTAGTAGGGGGCGGATTTGTGAGGCAGAATCCTTCGCCTCGTTTGAGTCTTTCGCCACCACCCCATACAGCCACACCTACACCAAGGTCTCAACAAGATGTGTCACCGAGGCCGCATCAGAATCTGCCACCCCGACCACCGCCAAGATATAACTACATTTATGGAGAGCCTGGACAAGCACCTATTCGTGTCACTGTAGTAGGCGACATTCCACCGATTAGTGCGCCACCACCAGTGACCAATGTGTATCCACCACCATCTAGTGCTTATCCTCCAGTGTATCCTCAGCTGCAGCAGGTCTTCTACCCTCCTCCTATAGGACATGTTCCTCAACCTACAGCACCACCTTCACCACGCTTTGACCACCAAAGAAGGCGTCGGTCATCCACCCTTTGGTTTCAGCAGCCTCAACAAAGATCGGCCTTATCAGGGTACTATCCGTGATCGAGAATGAGCCTCAAGTAATCCCACCTTATCCTCAACATCGCAGATCAACCGCATGTATCTTTTGGTTACCCTCCGGTTCACCCACCGATTAGACCGACTTTCGAGCAAGCACCGGTGGATTGGTATACAAGATTGAGGAGAAATCGGGTTGAGAACTTCTTTGGTAATGTGGAGCATTCTAAAGCGAGAGGAATGGATAAGAGGATTCGAGAAAGCTTGTAGGAACATACATGTTCCCGAGACGAGAAATGGCACAACTAGCGATCCGCTTTTATGTTGGGAGCAAAGCAGAAGCATGGATTGATGCCGTCCAAAGCAAAGAACGGTAAGGTAACGGATTGGGAAGGGTTCAAGACGATGTTTTATAATGAGTACTTCCCGGTTCTGATTCGCTGCAGATAAAGCAAGTCAATTCCTGAAGCACAAGCAAGGTAATCACCTGACAGTGGCCCAGTATACTAATAAATTCAATGAGTTAGGAAGGTTCTATCCGGAATTGATGAAAGTGGAAGAGAGAAAGATGGCCCTCTATAAGGATGGGTTGGCCTACGAGATTCAGTCGGGCATGCTAGGATTCACGGCAAGGAATATGGCAGAGTTGATGAATAAAGCCTTGGAAGTCGAAACTTTCAGGAAGAGAGCTACAGTGGTTTTAAATAATAAGAGAAATTTTGGGACAAGTCAAGGCAGTTATAGGGGAGCGCCACAGCAAGCAGCCAAGAAGACTACAGCTCCTACAGCAGCTAAGGCTCCGAGCAAAGGCACCACTTTGCCCCAAGTGCAAATGTAAATCATACAGAGAGTGCAGCAGAGTAGTAACGGTTGTTACGTTTGTGGTGAGCAAGGACACTTTTCTAGAGCGTGTCCAAACAGAGGAAACAAGAGTGGTTCGAGCCAAGGTAGCGGGAGAGGCGGCCCGAGCCGACCGGTTCGAGTTTTTGCAGCGGATGCTAATTTTGTGGAACCAGAGGATGACGTTATTTCAGGTACCATGTTTTGTTTCATTCTTTTGTTAAGATATTTTATAGCGTGATTATTCATGTTGTAACTATATTTAAATAAATGAATATGCATCCTAGGTACGATAATGTTAGAAAACCTAGTGGTCAAGGCTTTGTTTGACACGGAGCGTCAAATACTTTTGTGTCAACCAAGGTAGCTAAGAAGTTGGATTTACCTTGAGCCTTTAAGAAACACTTTGGAGATAACTACGCCGTTAGGGAAGGTAACAAGGGTAACTAGAATGATACCACAAGTGGAAGTTCGAGTCGGACCTTATCGATGTAAGAGCAACTTTTTACGATTTTGGACTTTTCGGATTTTGATGTAATCCTCGGAATAGATTGGCTATCCGAGAATTATGTACACTTGGACTGTAAAGAGAAGAAAGTAACTTTTAAAGTACCTGGGAAATCAGACAAGACGTATCAAGGGAATGTGTACAAGCCGAGTAAGAAGAAACATCCGATCATATCAGCGGTTAAGGCAGTGAGGGCTTGTCAGAAGGGTTGTGAAGGCTACTTGTTGTATGCAGTGGACGTGGAACAAGTGAAGCCTAAGTTTGAGGAGACTCGTATAGTGAGGGAATACCCTGAGGTATTTCCAGAAGAGTTACCGGGAAACATGCCGGACAGAGAGATAGAGTTTGAAATTCAGTTGATACCGGGAGCGGCACCAGTCGCTAAAGCACCTTACAGAATGGCACCGGCTGAATTAAAGGAGTTGAAAGCTCAACTTAAAGATATGCTTGAAAGGAACATAATTCAGCCCAGTACCTCGCCATGGGGAGCCCCTGTTTTGTTTGTGAAGAAGAAAGATGGCAGCATGAGAATGTGTATCGACTACAGAGCACTGAACAACCTTACCATCAAGAATAAGTACCCTCTACCAAGGATAGATGATCTGTTTAATCGATTTGCGGTGGTAAGAAAGTGTTTTCCAAGATCGACCTGAGATCCGGATATCATCAGTTGAAGGTTAAGATAGCAGATATACCGAAGACGGCTTTCAGTACGAGATATGGACATTATGAGTTCCTTGTTATGCCTTTTGGACTCACTAATGCTCCATCTGCATTTATGGATTTGATGCAGCGAGTCTTCATGCCGTACTTGGATAAGTTCGTGATAGTGTTCATAGACGATATCCTAGTTTACTCTAAGGATGAGAAGGAACACGAGGAACACTTAAGGATAGTGTTGGACACACTGAAGAAGAATCAGTTGTATGCGAAGTTTTCTAAGTGTGACTTTTGGTTGGATCGAGTGAGTTTCTTGGGTCATGTCATTTCTGGAGATGGCATTCAAGTTGATCCGGCAAAGATCGAGGCAGTTGAGAATTGGCCTAAACCTACCACGCTTGTAGTAAGAAGCTTTCTTGGGTTGGTGGTTACTACCGGAAGTTCGCACGAGATTTTTCAAGATAGCTACTCCACTCACCAGGTGATAACAGAAGAATGTGAAATTTGAATGGACTAATGAGTGTGATAAGGCCTTTCATACCTTGAAGAGTAAGTTGACTACGGCACCAGTGTTAGCAGTTCCGGAGATTTTTGATAACTATGATGTCTACACGGATGCTTCGGGACAGGGTTTGGGTTGTGTGTTGATGCAAGGAGGAAAAGTGATAGCTTATGCATCTAGGCAGTTGAAGGTACATGAGAAGAACTACCCGACACATGATCTAGAGTTGGCAGCGGTAGTATTTGCCTTAAAGACTTGGAGGCATTACTTATATGGGGTTAAAGCAAGGATCTTCACCGACCATAAGAGTTTAAAGTATTTCTTCACACAAGAGAACCTGAATATGAGACAGAGGAGATGGTTAGAGTTCGTTAAGGACTATGATTTGGACATTCAGTACCATCCGGGTAAAGCGAATGTAGTGGCAGATGCTCTGAGCAGGAAACCAGTGTTTGCAGCTTCCAGTGTTGAGGTAATGGCGGAAAGGTTTGATGGGTTGGAAATCAGATGCTTCGATCGGATTGAAGACCGGCAGTTTGTGGCACCGATGTTAGCAAGATCAGAGTTGATGGATGATATTCGGGGAAAGCAAGACGAAGACCCGGTTTTGTTGGACTTGAAGCGTGTTGCTAGAGAGAAGCCTACGGTTGGTTACGTGTTGGATAAAAGTGGAAATCTGTGGTATCGGGATCGTCTATGTGTACCTAACGTTGGCGACTTGAGACAAAGAATTATGGAAGAAGCACATAGGATAGCTTTTGCGGTTCATCCGGGTGCTACTAAAATGTATAGAGACTTAAAGGAAAGATTTTGGTGGCCCTCGATGAAAGTGGAGATAGCCAAGTTTGTGGCCGAGTGTGATGTATGTCAGAAGGTTAAGGCGGAGCATAAGACCCGTGGAATGCTTAAGCCATTGGATATCCCGGAATGGAAGTGGGATAAGATCACAATGGACTTCATCACGGATTACCTAAGACAAGAGGCGGACACGACGCAATTTGGGTAATCGTGGATGATTGACCAAATCGCCCATTTCTTACCGTATAAGGTCGACATGCCATTAAAGAAGATGACGACACTATATCTGGACAATATAGTGAAGTTACATGGAGTTCCAGTCTCGATAGTTTCAGACCGTGATTCGAGATTCGTAAGTCGATTTTGGAAGAGCTTGCAAGAAGCCTTCGGGACCAAGTTGGATTTGAGCACGGCTTTTCATCCTCGCATGATGGACAATCTGAGAGGACCATCCAGACACTCGAGGACACATGCCGAGGGCTTGTGTTTTGGAGGTAGGCGGATCATGGGACGATTACCTATCGGTAGCGGAGTTTGCCTACAACAACAGTTTTCATGCAAGTATAGGCATGCCGCCGTTTGAAGCGTTGGATGGGAGAAGATGTCGCACGCCACTGTTTTGGGATGAAGTCGGGGAGAGACAGATTATAGGGCCAGAGATGGTTGAACAAGCAAAGGAAAGGGTTCAGCTGGTCAAGAAGAATCTGAAGGCAGCACAAGACAGACAGAAAAGTTGGGCTGATGTTAGAAGAAGACCTCTTGAGTTTGAAGTCGGCGATAGAGTTTACCTCCGGGCTTCGCCAATGAAAGGAGTGAAACGCTTTGGACAAAAAGGAAAGCTAAGTCCAAGGTATGTTGGACCTTTTGAGATTTTGGAGAGAGTTGGGACGTTAGCTTATAAGCTTCAGTTGCCAGAATCAATGTCGAGAGTCCATAATGTGTTTCACGTTTCGATGTTGAAAAAGTGTCTGACGAAGAATGATGTGGAAACTACGGTTGACCCAGAAATCTTACAAGATAATCTTGCTTATGACGAGAGACCGATCAAGATCCTAGACCGGAAAGAAAAGATGATTAAGAGACGGATGATCCCTTTGGTGTTAGTTCAGTGGAGCAATCATTCACCCGAGGAGGCAACTTGGGAAGTGGAAAGCGACATGCTTAGTGAGTTCCAAGAATTTGGGGATTTACTGGTATGTTCTAGTTTTTGAGGACGAAACTCCTTTTAAGGGAGGAGAATGTAATATTCCGACTTTCGGGAAAAAGGCAGACGTGTCTTTTGCGTAAAACGAAATATTAGGTTCGGTTTCCTTTTATTCGGAGTTAATTATTTTGGACATTATATATATATATATATTCTCGAAATTTTATATATGTAATTAAAAGGAAAATCAGTTTTGTGGTCAAGGGCAATTAAGGAAAATGGTTAACTCTTTTTTAATGCTAAGACCTAACCTAATTCAGGGATTTTCAGTTTGATTTCAGCCTTCCCCCTCCCCTTGTGCGGCATTGTGAGGAAAGAAAGAGAGAAAAGAGAGTTCTTCACAATTCTAAGAGGTAGAGTTGATCGTTTTCAAAACGGATTCAAGAATTGGACTCGGCGTGAAGAGCACAAGCATTTTTGGCATCGATTTTGTGGGGTTTGCGTAGTTTTTCAGAGCAAAGATTGATCGAGTTTTGGGGCTGCAAATAGGTAAGAGAAACAGCCCTATGAATTCTATCATTTGTTATAAGGAATTGATCATGTTTTAAGGCTTCTTGGTGTTAGAAATATGAATCTTTGTTTTGATTAAAGACTATGGTTGTTACAGTACGTCTAGATGTGGATCCTTGTGTTGTTTTGTTGGTTATTTCTTTGGTTTTAGGTTGAATTACGATCTAGAAATCGCATGATGATGAAGTTAGGGTTTTGGTCGAACCCAGGTGGACGGGCGTCCGGTTCTCTGGACGGGCGTCCGCTTAGGTCGAATCTCAGACGGGCGTCTGGCTTATCCGGACGGGCGTCTGAGGTGCAATTTTACATTCAGGATTGAACTGTTTTGGGTGGACGAGCATCCACTATTTTGGATGGGCGGGCGCGGGCGTCTGTCTTAAACGGGCGCCCAGTTTTGTACTGCCTCCTTTCTATTGTTAATCGTTGTTCAGCCAAATATACATGCTTTACTTACTTGAGATATATATACGATATGTTAAACATGGTATAACTTAGACAAGCTTGGATTGAGCTTCTGATTCGTTCAGTTAAAACACCGAATGTACTCTTAAAGGGAGTTGAAGTTCGGATCCGTCGGAAGAGCATGATAGGCTTGTGCTTTGATGAATTAGTATTCATCAATGTCTGTGTATGTGCTAGGACTTGTCCGTGTCTAGTGGTCTAAGAAGAGAGTAGTTGTGTGAGGGAGAATACTTGAAAATACTCAGGTTGGCTAGCTAATAACCTAATAAACAACGTATGTGACTAGTAAAAGATTAAACAACATGTCCCTCTTGGCTAGGCACCAGGCTAAATCGCGATGCATGTGCTACCTCTGAAGGTAGAAGAACTTCGTAGGTCAAAAAGACCCTAAGTACGGAGGGACTCTGCTGAGGTGTGCATGCTATCGGAGTCTACCTTTTCTAGACTTCGTGGATATTGGTGTGATCCACTAATATGTTGCAAAAGAGTGTTCCCAAGGTAGAAGAACTCTGTAGGTCAAAGACCCTAAGTACAGAGGGACTCTGCTGAGGGGATGCACGTAGTGCCCTTGAGTGCGGTTGTAACATAGATAGGCTAAGTTAGAAACAGTTAGTCACAACGTGTTGATGAGCATGAAGTGAACCCTAGATGGAGTTGGTCTCATTTAATCAACTAATTAAATAATTATCTTTTCGTTATAACTATGATTGCTTTCATAGCTTCTCTTTCTTTCTAAGTACGTTGTACTTACCTCGAATGCATACTTTTTTTCTATGTGTTTGGGGACGAGAAGACGAACAGGTTTTCGAGGAAGAGTTTGACGACGACGTTTGACGCCGCTCGTTGAAGAATCAAGATGTTTCTTTTCTGCTTCTCTTTGGTTGTACTTTCCGTACTTTTGAGGTAGACTACGGTTTGACGTTTTGTCGTATTCTGTCTTTTGGGATTTTCGTACTTTTCCAAATGTAATAATTTACATTTCTACCCTTAGATTTCTTTTCTACTCTTTAATTTTGGGAAAAATTTTATATACCCGAGTTTTTGCTTCCGTTTTGCCTTTGATTTGATACGACGTAGTAGAGGCTTACGTATAAAATGAATTTACTTTTATTTTATACGTGCCGAACGTTTCTTTTCCGGATAAGGACTCGGTGTCCGGGAACGGGGCGTTACATTTATTTTTGTCATTGAGGAAAATGCCATGTTTAAGTGGGGGGTAGGAGACTTAGCCATGTTATGTTATAATTGAAAATTGAATGAAACGGAACATGATTGAAAAAATTGATTAAATACCATATTATGTATCTCGTACCCTTAGAATTGTGAGTTCCTAGCTAAGAATTGATAGGAAAGGAACCAAGTTTCATGAGTACGTGATCATTTTATACTTATGTTAAGTAAATTTAAGGATATTCATGCCCGCTTTTGTGAGTAGTTATTTATTATTCAATTACTCAATATGTGAATCCAGTATACCGCGCAAATCATAATAACTGAAGAAATTATGTGTACATTGCATAGATGATTGGTTATGTGAACTTAGTATCAATATCTATCTGCTGATGCATTCTTATCTTTTAGCCATTAAAGCAGAGTAATAAGCTTGAGACGTACCTGTGTTTTAGAAAAATGCTAGACACTGGGCTTGTAGTGACATTACCAAAGTAGCCCCGCGCTTGTGGTAATATTCGATGCTATGCATGATCTAAGATAGGGGGAGACTAAAAAAGTTTTCTTCCTTGAGATTAGTAGTATTTGAAAAATATGAAAAGAATTGAAAAAATTCAACATTTTAAGAGGCTTTGAGTAGTACTCGGTCTCCAAGTCCAAAAACCCTATAGATACGCTCTTGCTTATTGTTCTAGTGCTCTAACCATTGCGAGGCATAAGTAGTATGAATGCTGATGTTGGTAGGTTGAGATTACGAAGTCAACATAAACTCTAATCTTGCCACGAATATATAAAACTAAATGCACATGCACACATCACTTCGATTCATAGTATGTAGTGAATAATGGATATCTTATGAGCATGACTAGTATGAGTTGACTTGAGTTTCTTGTGTAAGTATGATTTGACCATAGAAAATGTTGTCTTGGGGAATGACTTATTGATGCTTTGTTCGGGACGATCAAAGTCTAAGTGGGGGGTAGTTGATGACGGTCAAATTATACCCGTAAAAGTCATCAACATTGACCTTAAATCGAGATTAATAATGTATATTTCATATTAAATCACTCGTTTATATTTATTATTTAATGTTAAGTGATTATTAATATGATATTTGGTATTTAGCTATTTTTATTATTAAAAGACCGATTTATTGTGCGATAAATGCTGATTTTGCAGATCACGACAAATCGAGAGGATAAATGTCATTCAATCAGTAAATCTCGAGATAATAAGGAAGAAAATCAGAGCATTAATCAAGGCATTAATCAAATGATAAATCAGATCAGTTCAAAAGAATGCAGTGGGGAACAAGTCAGACAAAGAGACGCATTTAACACGTGTAAAAAAGGGCTCGGTCGACCGAGCCTATCCATTCGGTCGACCGAGAGAGTCGGCTCGGTCACTTGAAGTTTATCCGGCAGAAATCGCGTGTATATCTTCTAGATCCTTCCTAGGTCGGCAAAAACCTCTATATATGCAGCAGCTACGAAATTTATAAAAACACACCAACAGACACCTTAGACATACATACAATCCCTTCATTCTTTCTTCAATCTTATAATTAATAATACAACTTTGATACAATGTAGAATAATTTGAGGGTTTCCAGCAATTTAAGGGCTGCAATACGTAAGCCTTTAATTTTCTGTTGTTTTTCTTTGAAGTAATTAATCCCTCCCAATTATGCTTTATCGTTTGAATTAGTTAATCATAGCTAGATGATGTAGATCTAGGCTATGACGATAGGGATGTGGCGACTCCTTGTCTATGGGGATCCCATAACCTACGTCATACACTTAGTATTTATTCATGAATCTACTTGATTTAATTAATGCGTATCTATGTTAGTTTATATGAATATCGTATGTAATTATCGTTTAACACGTTCTATATGATGAAACGCTGAGAGATATATTCTAAGATGTATTCTGGGTTGAAATCGTTCGGGTGACCGAATAAGTTCATTCGGTCGACCGAGCCTATTCACTCGGTCGACCGAGCCCCTGTCATCAGTTAATTACGTCACGTCTTTATGGTTAGGTTAACCTAGTTGAATTTATTATCTCAGTAGGTATGGCTATGGCTACGTTACTCGCTTAGTTTAATTAAAATGTGTAAAAAGGAAATACCAATATAAAACTCTTAGGTAGGCTTATGAATTGCTCTTCACGGACGTTCAACGTTATGTAGGTAGGTTTATATTTAGGGATTGCTAGCACCTGATTATACATACGTCGTAGATTAGCATGAGACTATAACTTGGTAATTGCTAGTTGGACGAGAGCTTGAGTAATCGCTTAGGAAGTACTCCTAACCATTGGAATGTTGCCTAGACGAGGTGTACGATTAATATCGGCGTCCTTAGTGTCGTAAGCGTGCAAGTTATATGAGATGGATACCCAAAAGGTGAAGTCACGTAATGTAGCACAGTGATCTAGCAACCTAACCGGTGCTAAGTCAAGTTTGAGAGGATGACTCCCGTAGCCAATCTAAGATAGATACAAACGGATTGACAGTTAATAAGTTCAGTTTATTATATAAATTATCTAGGTCCAAACGATAAAGACTATAATTGGGGAGGTTAATTACGTTGTGTAGAGTTGTGTCTTTACCTTTCTTGTCTTATGTTGGTCATAGACCGCCTTTGTGTCATTGGCATGGGTGATTAATTGTTTGTATATAAAATGATCCACAATTGGTTCCCTGTGGGATCGACCTTGATTCACTATAGCTATACTATGATGGGCCTAGTCCTCTTGCTAGTATTGGTTTATAGTGGTCAAGTATATTATAACCTGATTGACCCCGATCAGCTAGGGTCAATGAGTTGACTAGTCAACCACCAAGAGTCAAGTCACATAGAGATGTGATTGGTAAAGTGTTACCTACCCTTCAAATTATTCCGGTTGATCGGCCCTCGTCGGGATCGGGGTAACTGGATGGGATCTTGGCAGCTAAAAATTTTTTGGAAACATTCTTGAAAGTCCATTAGGAGTAGTGGACTAGTGGAAGAAAAATCATAAACCTAATGACCATTTTTTATTTTTCATGTGTAAATAACAACACTCTTTTTATCCTTATTTTCATGTTGTAGTTTTTAGCAAGCTTTTACTTCAATGTTTTCATTCTCGAATAGTAAAATTGTTACCTTTTGAGAAACGTTCTCAAGTATGGTTAAGTTTAATCCTTTTAAAATAAGCAATGACACGAGCAGTCTCGTTATAGTAGTTAGAGACACGGAGACTCATATTTGATAGACTGCTCCAAGACTTTAATTATTAATGAAAAAATGGAAGCTCATGATATGATTAAATCACTTGAAATATGTTTCATCGAATTAATTATATATTGGATACGATCCAATAGGATCATTTTGTCATACGATGACAATTAATTCAAACATTAGATAAGAATGACCACATCGAATTTCGGAAAGGCTATTTTCAAAGTATCGAATTATTTCTTTAATCATTGCTTGAAGATTAATTAAATAGTTCATGTTTTGAATATGATTCAAAAGGCTAAATAAACTATCTAATAAACATTGGATTTTCTTTATGAAAGGAAATTGAAGACATAGCTCTTGTGATTTTTCTTAAGTCTTATGAAGACTGAAGTAAGAAATATACAAGTGCTTAAGGGATTAAAAAGGAGCCTTAGGGCATATGCTTAAAATAAGAGATCTTATCAAAGTCTCTATTCTAGGCAAGTGTGTTGAGATAAATCCATCTAAGTTCAAGTCAACTCTTAGATATATGATATCTTACGAGTATGATTAAATTAGAGGATTAAATACGGAATACACTAAGATACAAAAGTGAAGCAGAAGTTGCAACATTTTCGGTATTGTATTCTAGATCTGGTAAACTGATAAAGGAAGCAATTAAATGTTATTGTGTTCCGGTTCTTATGGAGAATACGATTTCAGTTGTACGTTAGGATTTAATGGACAATTCAATTGTGAGGAATAAACGTTGTTCCGATAAAGTTGAATAAGTCATTGAATCTAACATACTAGATTGGTGTCACTGTATAGTTGATAGAGGTGATAAAATCTCAACCAAACATTTGTATGGCTGTTATCCTTGATATTTTGTGGTTGTTCTAGACATAGTCTATATGGAAGAGGAACGTGTAGTTAAATGTCATTATGATGATGTCTAGACAATGTGTTTATGAATCATGTGGGTAATACGTATCTTATGTAAATATGACTAAAATACTCTTTTATAAAAATGTCATAAAATCTAGAAAAATGCCTAAAGCCTAAACATACTGATGTTTGTTGGCTTGTGACAATTAATGCCACGGATAATATTATTGTTTATTACTCTCTTGGAATATTTTAGAAATAGTCAAACCTACTTAATGAAGTACGAATTTTGGAAAGTCTGAAAGGTTCGGACTAGTACGAATATGAGGTTGGCAAAACAATTTAGGAGTTAATCATCAATTGGACAGAAGTAATTAATACCTGAAGGGTATTACAGAAGTTGTCCCTTGAAGGATACCATTTTTGGGATACACAATTAGATTGTGTCTCTAAAATGGTAATTGCACTTTATACGATAAAGATGCGATATAAGCCATGTAAAGTATTCCTTACCTGTTTAGGGATAATGCCCTTAAACGAAACAATACTTAACCAAGTTCCGAAAATAAGGTTGAATGAATTCCATATTGGATATGGAAGAAGATGACGTCAAACCATCTGAACTGATGATTTTCGTGCTTCTAGAAAGCAGGCAAGTCTGAAAGGCTTGGAGCTTAGTATGATATGTGCAACTTTGTGGAATATCTTAGCAAGTACGCCATATGTAATTTACTTGCCCGTGGAGCAAAAGGTGTTTGTCTTCAAAGGGAAGTGTTTCTTCCAAAAGAAACAGTGTTAGTAAATTGAGATCTCAAAAGAGTTTGAGAACCACAAAGAGATATTCAACCATTGCAACGTGAGCAGGCACCGTATAGTGATGAGGTGTAGGACACTGCTCGTTGCATACAAGTACTCTATGAGTCTACGGACGACCACATGCCTGAAAAGGCTACTGGTACTTCCATCTTGAAGAATGAAGATCTCACGACTTATGCAAGAATGCTTGAAAGGCAAAATTAAGAGATATGTCTAGGAGTCATAGTATCTGAAGCAGATTCCATGTATGACAACCGGGTTATGAACCTAGTCTGACTTACCTGAAGGGAATGTCTCTGAAAGGTGTGGTAGGTCTTTATGAATGACTAACATAGAAAGGTAATAAGATTACTAGTTAATCTAAGTTGATGGCTAAAAGGCTACGTGGCCAAAGCCTTGTAATTACCTTTATGCTACCAGCTATACTTAAGTCTATTCAGATAGTTCTTGTTGTAGCTACGTATCATGGCTATATGATAGTTTTGAAATAGTGTCCTAAACACAATCGGGTTGGACCTGATCCGACCGGGTCGGACCATTTCTACTATTTCTTGATATTTATACTTATGTTAAATGGCTTTTCTATTATTATATATTTGTTCGTTTAATGGACCAATTATGATTTTGTATACATGATAACATCCTTAATGTCAAACTATGAAAGAGAAACAATGATAGTGATTATAATTGATGAGATCTTGACTTACTTTAAAGGGTTTGATACTTGAATGTCTCTAGTCGCATGTGCTATTAAAAGGGGACATTAATAGTACGATTAGACTAGCATGTATTGGATGTCTTCTGTCTTTTGAAGAAAGGGATAGATCTTGTCTATCAAAGTGTAGGGACAGTTGGAGTGTACGTGGACGTGTATTCGAGAATGCGTACGTTAATCTGACCCACTTACATTATTAAGTGTCGCACTATGTGGCAGTTGTGTAATTATCCTAAGACCGGAGTCTTCAGGACATCACGGTGTGGATTGTCATACTTTGACACTATTGAGGTTTCCCCTAGCCATGGGGAGATCATGCGGCAGTGATTGGATGTGATATTGAAGCATGCGCAGGATTCATGTTGCTCGTCCGGAAATCGTGTATCCTATTTAGGAGTAAATATCCAAATGGGCCTTCTTATAACGAATGTCTTATTCTCAAAAGTCTTTGCAAAGCGGAAGTAATATGTTACTTCGAGAGAGTAGGATATCCAGTTTATAACGTACGGTCATTGATGTTTGACCCTTGATGTACGACCGTAAGGATATTGTAACTGTGACAGGATTCTATTTACACGGTAAGTGTTTCACATGAAAGGTAGTAGTCATTGCGCTTGACTCTTCCGATGATTGGGGGTCATGGTGTGTTGCTAGATGCTATTCCGTGATCGTTAGGTATGAAGGGCATTTTTGTAATTGCACTTTGTGCCTACGGCCAACATATTCGGAAGCCTATCGTGTCACACACATAGGAACATCTAGCCGGATTAAGGTGTGGTTATAGTGATAACCAAATAAGGAAAGTTTTATCTCGACTACAAAGTGTTATAGTGTTAAATTAATATGATGGTATTTATTTATTATGAATAAATTAAATACAAGATATTATTTATAATGATTAATTAATTATACATATAATGTATATGTATGTCGAAATATATTTGTGTATATTGATACACATGTGTTTTGCATATTAATTAATCATAGTTTTATATTAATTAAGAATATTCCAGAAGCCAATATTATGGCATATGGTGTGCAAGTTATTATGTGTATGATACACTTGGCTTGTGCAATTTAATTAATAGTATTACCATACATTAATGTTAGATATAAATAGATTTGCATAAATTGATTTATGATAATATGATAAAGATAGTCAATATTAGATATTGACAATATCTTGAAAATATTTAATACGAGATACTAAATTAAATGAGATAAATCAATCAAAGTTATTTTCCATATTTTATTAGGAAAAGGGTTTCTTTTTCCTCAATATACTAGGAAGCTTCTCCCAATCAGACTGGGACTATAAGGGGCACCACTCATCTCTATATAAGAGAGGGGTTGGCTAGCTCTTTTGTGCATCACAATTAGAACAGTTCTAATTTACTAAATAATATGAGAGCTTCCTAGAGAGAGTTTTGAGAGAGTGAAAAGGTCGGTCTAGCAACCGAGTTTTTTCTGGTAGCAATCCATGATGGGATTTCGGCGGGCTGTTCGTGTGGATCAACGGTAGAGGCCGAATACTTGGGCGGCTACATGCAGAAACTACAACCGTTGATAAAGCGATGATCTATTTTAGATCACCCAAGGTATATTTTCTACGTCTATTTTTTTATGCTTGTTGCTTAAACGAAGTTGATCTTGGGTTAATAGGAAATATATTTTAAATTCTGCTGCGTTCCCGCATAGATTTCCTAACACTTTTAACCAGGATCTACTTCGTTTAACACAATAAACACGTTAAGTTAGTAGACGGTGATTACCTCGCTTGATCTAAAAGATCGATGATTTGACCGTCTGGGGAGAGTAGTGGTGCGCGTAAGGCGTCCACGTGTCCGGTCTATATTAATATCCACACGAGCACCTCACCGGAATCCTCCTTGGACAATTACTAGTAAAATCCGGTTGCTAGACCGGCCTTTTTTCTCTCTTTAAATCCGTCTCTGAGAATTTCACAGTTTATTTTGTAAATTAGAACACATCTAATTGTGATGTTACAAAAGAGCTAGCCAAACCTCCCTTAAATAGGGTGACCTGTGCCCACTGTAGATCCCAATATGATTGGGAGAAGCTTCCTAGTAGATAGGGAGGAAAGAAACATTTTACTAGTAAAATAAGGAAAATAGATATTTTAGATTTATCTCATTTAATTTAATATCTCATGTTAAATAAATCCAAGATATTGTCAATATCTAATATTGACTATCTTTATCTTATTACCATAAATCAATTTATGCAAATCCATTAATATCAAATATTAATAGATGATAATAATATTAATTAAATTGCACAATCCAAGTGTATCTTATACACGCACTATATGCGCCCCATGTGCCAATAAATTGGCATCCGGAATATTCTTTAATTAAGAAACATAATTAATTCTTGTATTTAATTTATTCACAATAAATAAATACCACCATATTAATTTATCACTATAACACTTTATAGTCGAGATAAACTTTCCTTATTTTGTTATCGCTATAACCGCATTTCAATCCAGCTAGATGTTTTTATATGTGTGACCCGGTAGGCTTCCAAATATGTTGGTTGTAGGCACAAAGTGCATTTTACTAAAATACCCTTTATACCTAACGATCACAGCATAGCATCTAGCAACACACCGTGACCCCCAATCATCGGAAGAGTCAAATGCAATGACTACTACCTTTCATGTGAAACGGTTACCATGTAAATACAATCCTATCACTGTTACAATATCCATACGGTCGTTTCTCGAGTGTCATTACATTAACGACCGTATCTTATAATCTAGATATAATGCAAAGAAGTAACTTATTTACTCCCACTTTGCAAAGATTCACGAGAGCTAGACATTCCTTATAAAAAGGTCTTTTTGGATATTTAGTCATACATAGGATATGCGATTTTCGGACGAGCAACATGAATTCTACGCATGCTTCAGTATCACACCCAATCACGACCGCATGATCGACCCATGGCTTGGGGAACCTCAATAGTGTCAAAGTATGAAAATCCACACTGTGATGCCATGGAGACTCCGGTCTTAGGATAATTACACAACCGCCATATAGTGCGACACTTAATAAAGTAAGTGGGTCAGTCTAACGTACGCATTCTCTAATACACATCCACGTACAGTCCAAGTGTCCCTAAACTTTGATAGATGAGATCAATCCCATCTTCAATAAGATAGAAGACATCTAATACGTGCTTGTGTAATTGCACTATTAATGTCTTGTTTAATGGCTTATACGACTATAGACATTTAAGTAGCAAACCTTTTAAAGTAAGTCGAGATCTCATCAACCATAACCACTATCATGATTTCTCTTTCACATTTTGACACTTGGGAAGTAATCATATAATAATATTGTAATTGGTCCGTTAAACAAACAAATATATAATAACAGAAAGCCATATATTATATGTATAAGAATAAAGAAATAGTAGAAATGATCCGACCCGGTCGTATCCGGTCCAACCCGATTTAGGACACTATTTCAACAATCTCCAACTTGGCCTAAAGCCAATCACTCGTACACATGAGACCTGTGTTGAAACACAAGAATATCATGCAATACCTGTGTTAGGAACATTTTATTATGTTTAGATGATGGTCATACTAGCTGTTATAGCAAGCCTGAAATAAGTTAGAATTCTCTGTATAAGTCTTTACTTAGAGTCTGACATGTTGTATAAGTTGAGTCAGACAAGTATTGTACTAGTTGGTAGGATGGAGAAGTAAACAGATATTCGGCAGAGTGGAGCCAGCCAAGTACCAGCAGAGAAACGTGAAGACATTATGGTCTGACTTATAACCAAGAAAGTCTATGATGACCTTGGATAAGTCTAAGTTATAATTCAAATGATGAAGTACATTGTCAAATATTGTGTACACTGATCTCACCTATATCAAGGATTAGTGAAGTACAAGAAGCACCTGAAAGATCAAATAAAATATCAAAGCAGTAATCCGGCAAGTAAACTGACTATTGGCTGAGTAAAAACAAAGCAGTGAAGGAAGACATAAACAGACAAAGTCAGAAGGATCACTTAACCGTTCAGGGAACGGCCAAGCAAACTTTACTCATTCAGATTTCAAAATATGAAAATCAAGCATTAAATGCACAATCAATTGAGGATCAATCAAGGACGGATTTTCTGATAAACGTTTGAAAAAAAATCCGATCAATGATATCAAGGAGAATATAATTAAGGGGGAATCAAGAATTAAATCAAGGATTATTCTGCTCATTAAATAGCCAACGGACGGAAATTCAAATCAAAAAAAGTCCCCATACCATACCCCTGCCAGGGTATGGTAGGGGACCTTTTTTATTATCAAGGCTATAAATAGAAGGCATTGACAGACAAGAACACAACGATTGAATCTGATAAGAAACAAGCAAAAACTCTATCAATTTGAAAAGCCTTTTATCTGTACTCAAAAGAAACAACTAGAGATCAACTCAGAAATCATAGCTCAAATTCCACATCAAGCACTGAGATTGATCACAAGTCTGTGAATCCAATTCACACCAACTGAGGCAATTGAATTAGAGGAATCTGAGAAGGAGTTGCAACCATTGTGATAGCTGCTGAAAGATTTTTTCTCAATGAGCAGTCATAGAGACTGAGTCACGTACTGAAGCTTTTGAAGGCAGAGAGTGATAGTCTTGCAGATTGTGAAGCTTGTGTAGCCAAGGACAATCGTGGTATTGTATCTGTGAAAAGAATAGTGAATTCCTCCAATCATCACAGGAGAAGAGTGGATTAAGGGATTACACCACCCTGAACTACTATAAACCTTTGTGTTTATTTACTTTACATCACTTTATTTCATTTGCATACTCTATATCTTTGATTGCATAATCTACTTTGAAACAACATTTTAAGAAGGGACTTATCCGCTGCCCAAAAGCTTTAAAATATAAGAAATTTTTTTGAAACTCCACTATAGTCATTCACCCCCCACTCTGACTATAGTTTTACCCTTCTCTGGGACCAACAATTTGTATCGGAGCAGTGTCCCTAGTATCAGAACATGTTCAGAACTAATTTCTGGTAACAAGGAAATCATATATTTTCAAAGTAGTTTTCAAATTTGTGCTTTCTATACATATCTCTTATTTTTACATATGGATTCCTCAAATTTCATGTCAAAGGTACCTGTATTCAATGTTTATAATTTTGATGAATATAAAATAAGGATGTTGTCTTATCTTGCAGTAGCTCATGAGGAGATGATGGATGTAATCAATGATGGACTAATCAAGATCACAACTGTGATAACCACAAGAGCAGATCATGGAAAAGTGTTAAGGGTGATTTTATACGATTTATTCCGTTATATTTTATAATGACTTCCCTCCATATTTGTATAATTTGCATAGAAAATGAGCGTTTAAGTGGTTTATTGAGCAAGTGATGTTTTTAATGGGTTAGTTGCAAAATTGTATGATTTATGTGTAAAATTGATGGTTTTGTATTGATTTGGAAGATACTACATTTTGCAATGTGTTTGATGTATTGTAGATACACAATTTCGACCAAGAAGAGGATTAAAAGAGGTTAACAATCGGATTAATGAAGAGGAGAAGAGATAAAGATGAAATCGAAGAGATAAAGATGAGAAGATCGATTTTTGATCCAGCTGAACTGGCGTCCAAGCTCCGTCCAGAGTGGATGGGCGTCCATCAAAGTGAACTGGCGTCCAGGAGAAGAAAATTGATTCAGAGAGTTTGGACGCTGAGTGGACGAGCGTCTGAAGCAAGTCCAAGGCATCTGGACGGGCGTCCACAATTCCGGACGGGCGTCCACGGCCGACATGCTGAAAACCGACTTAGTTTTCTATAAATAGCAGGGCGGATTTCAACCCTAAATATACATTATTGAGACCTATTGATACAAAATGATTAGGAGAAAACCCTAGGCGGCCCCAGCCCCCTTAGAGGAGGCTAGGGTTGCGACTTTTCTTGTTTCTTTTCCATTTTCTATTTCGTTTTGCTTTTCTTTATGCTGAATGCTTGGAGGCTGAGCAATTGTTCAAACTATGTGAATCCATTTCAACAGGTTCTTTATTTTCAATCTAGATTTGTTTTGTGAATTTGATTAAAGTTGTATCTTTTCTATGCTTATGTGTTATGCAATAGATATCAAAAGATGAATTGTTGTTGATGTTTACCGTATGCCGAGAGTCGGTGTAAACCTTAGATCACCATAGGGAAGATGGGATTTTTAACCTTGACATAACGAGAGTTGATATGTTAGATTTCTAGGTTGCTAGATTGAGAGATCTTACACCTTGTTTTGATAGCGTCAATCTTATAGATCAAGAGATGAGAGATTGATAGGCGAATTATCTACGAGAGTAGGAATTCATACCTTTGATAGGTGAACCACATCTTTAGTTGAATCATCACAAGACAACGTTAGAGAGGAAATAGAGGGTTGCGGGATCGGTGGATTATTGTTTGTTCATTGTTTAATCACCATGATCATCTTCTTGTTTACTGTTTATTTTATAGTTTATAGTTTAGATTTCGTTTTCACTTTTATCCTTCCTGGCTTGGACTCACAATCCTCTGTCCAGTTTATCTTTTCGTTCTATTATATTAGGTTTAATAATAATAGTATCAATCTTAGGAAAATTAATGAACTAGATACTCCGATTCCCTGTGACCGACTCCGGTATTAATCGCTATACTACGATCCCTACACTTGGGGAATACCGGATTTATAAATTTATTACTTGTTTATTTTCATTGCATAAAATCCGAGATAAGTTTTTGGCGCCGTTGCTGGGGAATCGGTGTTTTTTTGAATTTAATTGAGTTAATTTCTCTATTTTGTTACGATTTATTTTGCTTTCAATAAAAAGTAGCGTTAAATAAATTGAGGTTTTTTTTATTTTTGCCGTGTTTCGATGACCGTAGGGTTAAGAATGTGCAAAAAGTCTTTTTTACTCGATTTGTTAAACGTGAAGTGTAACCTAGTTTGATTCGGGGACATCTGAGGTTGAATTATCTGACTCCACGTTTTTAGCGATCGAACTTTTGGATAAAAGGGATCGTTTTAGCACTCGTTAGTATTTTGGCCATAACTTTTGGCTCGAGTGTCCGTTTGGCACGCAGGACCCCAATTCAGAAATCTCGTTCCGACGCCGACGACGTTGTGAACGGCGTATGGCCGTTCAACACCGTTTTCGAGGTCAAAATCCACTGTTTTCCCTTCCATTTTGGGCTCAGAAGATTTCAACACGTTTTTCCCCTTTCATTGTTTTCTGTTTTCTGTTTTAAATAAATAAATAAAGGATTTCTAGGGTTTCTTAAGTATCTAGGGTTTTTGATGTTATATCTAGGGTTTCTGAGGTTGCTCGTGTTTCTCTTTGTGTGCATCATGCTAAGACCAGACGGGAGTCTACTCTCTGTGAACGCCCGGCCACTCTTTGTGCTTTCCAGACGTGCGTCCATAGTGAGTGGACGTCCGTCCATCCAACATGCACCTATTCTGTTAAGTCTTAGGGCAACTAGACGAGCGTCCGGTTCAATACAGACGCCCGTCCAGTTCATAAATTCCAGGCGAACGCACGTTTAGGTTCCAATTTTTCTTGACTTGATTTTTAATGCTGTATTTGACGTGGATACTTTCATATGAGCTTCTGTGGCTAATTATTTTTGCGTAGATGTTCTGAACTTGCATGTTTACATCTTTCCATCTACGGATCCATGTTAAATAATTGATGATTCATCCATGCATGTTATAGTTAATGTCGGTTCTCGTATGCTATAACTATTCTTATTGTTATTTAGTAGCTAATGTCGGTTTCCGTATGCTACATATCGTTGTGATGAATCTTGTGAGCTTTGAGACCTATGTGCTTTCTTGTTATTTTTGTAGCTCATATGGGTAGCTACTGTCGGTTTTCCGTTGCTACCATTGCCTCTTATGAGTTATATATGTTTAGTATAGCTAACTGTTGGTTCTCCATAATGCTATCACTTTTGATGAGTCTTAAGGCACGTCTACACTGCATGAAATGAATAGTACTGTCGTTTATCGTAAACTGTCATTATTTGGTAGACGTTTATTATATACATGTCGTGTTGCAAATGAGTGGGCTAGTTTTCTTTCTTTTATTTTTGCATATCATTTAGATGCATATCATTTAATTGCATATCATGTAGATTGCATTGTAATATATTTTCATGTAGTTGCACCTAGCCTACTATTTTGTAATGTTCCATGTATATGTTCCATCTTTATATGAGCTTAATCTGAAAAAATCTCTATGACTTCTTTTCCATGTGAGCCTCTTTGGCCTTTGTATATGCGTAGATGTCATGTTCTTTCACCGTTATGGTTTTCTTTCCATCTATTGCCATCCATGTTGAATAATTCACCTAGCTAGACGTGATTCCAAATTTGACTTATGCTGTTCCTTTTGTCGTCTATCTAGGGTGTTAGGGTTGTTAAAGGCACGTCTACACTTCACATGGCAAGCGTCTGTGGCTTTGCATAATCGAATTTTGTTGCGCTTTTGTGCTTAGATTAGGGCGACAGCTATGGAACTAGTTGGGCTAGTTTATTTTCTTTATTTTCGTTTTCCTTTTAGTATAGTTGCATATCATTTAGTTGCATTGTATTTTATTCTGTTTTTTCTTTTTATTTTTATTTATCTTTTTAGTGCACCTAGCCCTGCTACTTTGTAGTGTCCTCTATCCTTATTTCCGTATGCACATGTTGGACCATATTTGTATTGTAAAGCTTCTGTGGCTTTATGTTCGACGCTTAGGTGTCTTGTGTTTTCCCTGTGTGGTGATTTTTCCATCTGAGCAATTATATCATGTGCTTACTTTTTGTCTTTCATTATATTTTAGTGATTTGTTATATTCCCCCGTGTTCCCCGAGATACTGCCATGTTTTTCAAGTGGTGCAGGTACATTTTTAGCTGTTTTTGTTAAGCTAGCCTTGGAAGTGAATCTGTAAAGGAATACATATGACATCTCGTGCCTCGGAACCGCGGATCGATTATCTTTCCTTCTTCAGCCAATCTTCATATCATTACCAAATCAGCTAAGTATTTTTATCCGTTCTTTTAATTCTGCACAACATGAGGACATGTTGTTATTTAAGTGTGGGGGAGGGGAATGATTTGATATGTATCTACACATTTGCTTAATTCGTTATGTTTCTATGCAAAATGAGCTAAATGAGCTAGAATTTTCAAAAAATTTCGACCTTTTGCTTTTTGTTTTGTCCCGAGTAGGCAACTCGATTCAATGTTCGTTATTTTTATAGTCATCCAAGCTATATATCATATGTTTGATAAGTTAGTTGTTTCACCTGAGATATATTTTTCACGAGCCATAGTAAGCGATGAGCTAATTTATAAAGTTATACCCCTTTTTGACGAGTGATTTTTGATTTTCTTATAAGTCATGTGCTTAGTGCTACGTACATATCTTGAGATTTATGATAGTTTGTATTTAGATCCGAAGTATGTTATACTGTGAATATCTAAGGTTTGAATGTGATAAGTAACACGTAACTTATTGTCAAATGAAAACGTTGAAAAATATGAAGAATTATTGGGTGTGTCGAGAGCTAGTCGATGATTTGAGTGCGATAGGGTATACCACGTATGTCCTATACCACTAAAAGCTCACGACAGTCAGAAAAAGCTGCCTTATGATTGGAGTAAGGTAGGGTATATCTCGAATATCCTATTCTGCTATGACAGGGCAAGAGCTCATTCTGATGTGCGTTTAAATATGAAAATAGTTAAATCAACTAATGAAGTGTTATGAAATGAATGAAAGACTAAGTTATCGTCTATCTTATCCCCAGTAGAAACTGATAGATATGCTGTAGGGATTATCCTCTGAGTATTTCAGAAAGGCCCTAGATATATTCTATCATCTTTTTTGGGATATTTTACGTTTGTAGGGTACATCTTATGAGTGTCATTTATTGCTAGTCTACGAGGGGGTATTAGCTAGTTTTGCTTTGAGTTTCTCAAGTTTGGATTTAGTGGAAGTTTTCTATGGCTTTGCACACACACAGTGGTGAACTTCTGATTTATTGGATCTATGCTATATTGTCTGAGACGTCTGTTTTTTGTCTCGAACCTTGGTCTTGTCATGTTTTGCTCGGGACGAGCAAAAGCTAAGTGTGGGGGAGTTGTTAAGGGTGATTTTATACGATTTGTTCTGTTATATTTTATAATGATTTCCCTCCATATTTTTATAATTTGCATAGAAAATGAGCGTTTAAGTGGTTTATTGAGCAAGTGATGTTTTTAATGGGTTAGTTGCAAAATTGTATGATTTATGTGTAAAATTGATGGTTTTGTATTGATTTGGAAGATACTACATTTTGCAATGTGTTTGATGTATTGTAGATACACAATTTCGACCAAGAAGAGGATTAAAAGAGGTTAAAAATCGAATTAATGAAGAGGAGAAGAGATAAAGATGAAATCGAAGAGATAAAGATGAGAAAATCGATTTTTGATCCAGCTGAACTGGCGTCCAAGCTCCGTCCAGAGTGGACGGGCGTCCATCAAAGTGAACTGGCGTCCAGGAGAAGAAAATTGATTCAGAGAGTTTGGACGCTGAGTGGACGAGCGTCTGAAGCAAGTCCAAAGCATCTCGACGGGCGTCCACAATTCCGGACGGGCGTCCACGGCCGACATGCTGAAAACTGACTTAGTTTTCTATAAATAGCAGTGCGGATTTCAACCCTAAATATACATTATTGAGACCTATTGATACAAAATCATTAGGAGAAAACCCTAGGCGGCCCCAGCCCCCTTAGGGGAGGCTGGGGTTGCGATTTTTCTTGTTTCTTTTCCGTTTTCTATTTCGTTTTGCTTTTCTTTATGCTGAATGCTTGGAGGCTGAGCAATTGTTCAAACTATGTGAATCCGTTTCAGCAGGTTCTTTATTTTCAATCTAGATTTGTTTTGTGAATTTGATTAAAGTTGTATCTTTTCTATGCTTATGTGTTATGCAATCGATATCGAAAGATGAATTGTTGTTGATGTTTACCGTATGAGGAGAGTCGGTGTAAACCTTAGATCACCATAGGAAAGATGGGATTTTTAACCTTGACATAACGAGAGTTGATAGGTTAGATTTCTAGGTTGCTAGATTGAGAGATCTTACACCTTGTTTTGATAGCGTCAATCTTATAGATCGAGAGATGAGAGATTGATAGGCGAATTATCTTCGAGAGTAGGAATTCATACCTTTGATAGGTGAACCACATCTTTAGTTGAATCATCACAAGACAACGTTAGAGAGGAAATAGAGGGTTGCGGGATCGGTGGATTATTGTTTGTTCGTTGTTTAATCACCATGATCATCTTCTTGTTTACTGTTTATTTTATAGTTTATAGTTTAGATTTCGTTTTCGCTTTTATCCTTCCTGGCTTTGGACTGACAATCCTCTGTCCAGTTTATCTTTTCATTCTATTATATTAGGTTTAATAATAATAGTATCAATCTTTGGAAAATTAATGAACTAGATACCCCGATTCCCTGTGACCGACTCCGGTATTAATCGCTATACTACGATCCCTACACTTGGGGAATACCGGATTTATAAATTTATTACTTGTTTATTTTCATTGCATAAAATCCAAGACAAAAATAAATAGATAAACTCAAGAAAGATTGGACCAAGGATGACAAGAGAAGAGCAAATATAGACTTTGTTGCGAAAGACATGATCTTGAAGACCCTGGACAGTAACATGTTCATGAGGATCAAAGAATGCAAAACAGCAAAGGAGATGCGGGAAAAATTAGCATTGATTAATGAAGCATCAGAAGCAGTTAAAGAAAACAAATTATCTGTTGCAAAATAGAAATTTGAGAACTTCAAAATGAAGACAGGTGAGTCCATTGATCAAATGGACAATGGATTTTCAAGCATCATCAGTGAACTACAATAGCTTGGACATACATATCCACAGAAGGAAGTCTGTCTAAAAATCATGAGAGGCTTACCTAAGAGATGGAAGATCATCACAACAATAATCAGAGGGACAACAAATCTTGCAAACAGTGAAACCTTGACTCTGATATCTCAATTAAAGGCTCATGAATTTGAGTTGAATGGTGAAGATAGTACACCGGCAGAGACACACAAGGCCAGTGCACTGGTAGCACCACAGCAAAGCAAAATAGCTAATGCAAACGGCAAAGAGACACAGGAGCTGAAGGAACATGTAGCTTTACTGGTTAAATGTTTTGACAGGTTTAGCAAGAAGAAGCAATTCAAAGGAGGTTCATCATCAAACAAGAAGTAAGGCTCCAGCAAAGACATGAAGAAAAGGGACGATGAATAGATGCTTCAACTGTAAGAAGAAAGGTTATTTCAAGGCTAATTGCCCTGAAGAAAAAGACAAAGATGAGGATAAGAAGAAGTACAAGACAACTGAAAAGAGAAAGAGTAAGAAGGCACTCAAATATGAAACTAGCAGTGAAAGGAATGAAGAATCATCTGAAAATGATTCTGATGATGATGAAGCTGACAGCTCAGACAATGAAAAGGCTTACTTATGCCTTATGGCTAAAGAATCAAATGAAACAGAGGTAACTTCTAGTTCATATTCATCATCAAGAGCATCCACATCTGACACTGCCCAATCTTCTATTCTCCCATTAGATTCTGCAAACCTAATCCAAAATCTTATGAGTAAATTTGAAAAAATTGAGTTGACTCCTGAAATTCTAGAACAGGAGTGTAAGAATCTAAGAGAGGAAAATAATAGGCTAAAAGAAGAACCGGATGAACTAAGAGCTGAACAAACAAGTAAGGAAGTAAACTCACCTGATCAACAAACATCAGATGTACATACATCTGGTGTTGAAAGACCAGCTGAGAAAACCTCCCTACCAGTTAAGAGCACCACTGCACCACTTAATGGACCGGCTTATAAACCTCCAAAAAGGTTTGGTTCCAGATCTGGTCTTGGCTACAACAGTCAGGATGAAAATAGAAACAATGGACAACACAATTTTGAATCCAGGACTAAGACTGGACCAAAATTAAAAAAAGGACAGACCATAGTTTCAACCACTCATCCTGTGCTGATGAAGTCAAAACCTAGTGTAGTGAAACAGCAGAACAAATCATCAATCCAGCCAAGTAAAGGCAAAGGATTTCCGAAAGGTAAGGGAAGACTTTACCCTTCTAAGGATGATTGGAATGTTGCACCCCCAAAATACAAGAAGAAACCATTTCATGCTATGCAACATGTGTTTAAGAAAATCCAGCCAAGGCATATTCCTAGACACAAGAAACAGCATGGAAATAAGCTTCCTTCTACATATTGGAGAGTGAAAAAGGATGCAAATGCACCAAAAAGTAGAGAAAAGTATCAGAATACCTCTAGTAGAAACATTAAAAGTTATTCTGCCAAGCCTTATACATATGAAGTTGATGACTTAAATTATCCAAAAAGAAGATCCTTTGGATACATACTAGGAGTAGGAGGCATGACTGCTAACGGGTATGGACCCAAACAGTGTTAGGTACCTACACATAATTAATTTGTTTTGTAGGATGTCTGGTACATAGACAGTGGATGTTCCAGACACATGACAGGGAACAAGGGATGGCTCACTGACTTTAAAGCTTTTGATGTACCCATAGTTACTTTTGGTGGCAAACAAAACCCTGGTAAAATTAATGGGTAAGGCATAATGCTCAAAAACAGCTTGAAGATTCAAAATGTGGCTTATGTTAAAGGATTGAATTTTAATCTACTAAGTATCAGTCAATTTTGTGACAAAGACTACAATGTGTACTTCAACAAGGAAGGATGCAAAGTGATTCACAGCCAAACCTAAACAGTTGTAATTGCAGGAAGAAGAGAAGATAACATGTATATAGTAGATTGGAAGACAACAAGAGTAGAAACTTGTTTGTTTGTCAAAACTAAACAATCAACCAGCTGGATTTGGCATAGGAGATTGAATCATCTCAACTTCAAAACCATCAACCCACTGTCTAAGAACAAGTTAGTTGAAGGCTTACCAGAGATCACATTCAAAAGGGAAAGTCTTTGATGCATGTCAAAAAGGGAAGCAAATCAAAAGCTTCTTCAAGTCAAAGCCCCATCAATCAACAACAAGAATTTTACATCTGTTACATATGGATATTTTTGGACCAGTCACACAAGTCAGTGTAAGTGGAAAGAAATATACTCTAGTAGTGGTGGATGACTTTTCGAAATTTACCTAGACCATATCCATGAACAAGAAAAGAGAGACACTCAAAAAGTTGCCTGATTTGCTAAGAAGAATGCAAAATGAGAAGGAACTGAAGATCATAAAGATTAGATCAAATAGAGGCATAGAGTTTCTAAATGAAATTATTAGAACCTACTATGAATAAAATGGGGTATTGCATCAACTATCAGGAGCAGGGACTCTACAACAGAATAGTGTAGCAGAAAGAAGAAACAGGACACTCAAAGAAGCAGTCAGAACAATGATTGTAGAAGCATGCTTGCCTAAGAGATTTTGGGCTGAAGCAGCAAATACAGCATGCTATCTCAAAATAGATCAATCATCAACAAACATCATGGAAAAACAGCATATGAAATATGGAATGGAAGAAAACCTAACATCTTACATTTGCATATGTTTGGATCTAAATGTTTTGGTTTGAATAGGAATCAGTTACATACTTCTGATGAAAAAGCTGATGAAGCAATCTTTATGGGATACTCAGACACTAACAAAGCCTTCATAGTACTCAACAAAAGAACCTTGGTGATTGATGAATCAATTTATGTAGTCTTTAATGAGTCAAACACAAATGGTGGAAGCTTTCAAGAACATGAACAAGAAGCAGGACAAAGACAAGTCTATATGAATTCAACAGTACTAGCTACTATTCGGAATCACAATTTTGGAAATCAATATGAGCCACCAGTAAATACAACAGAAGAGGCACCAGCACAAGAACATGAAGTTGATGCACAAACTGAAGTTGTGGAAGCACCAAGTCAAGAGCAATTTCAACCTGACCTCAACTGGCTAAGAGACCATCCTGAAGATCAAGTCATTAGAGACATTCACATAGGAGTCAAAACCAGAAGAGAACTAGAGAATATGCTAACATGTTTTCTATCACAAGTGAAACCCAAAACAATAGATAATGCAATCCAAGATGCTGATTGGATTACAGCCACGCAAGAAGAACTAAATGAATTTGAAAGAAATGAGGTCTAGGAACTTGTTGACAGACCAGACATAGCCAACATTATTGGAACAAAATGGGTATTCGGAAACAAGATGGATGAACAAGGGACAGTTGTCTGAAACAAAGCAAGGCTAGTTGCAAAAGGCTACTCTCAAGCAGAAGGCATAGATTATAATGAAACCTTTGCCCCAGTAGCAAGATTGGAAGCAATCAGACTCTTTCTAGCATTTGCAGCCCACAAAGACTTCAAAGTTTATCAAATGGATGTCAAGAGTGCATTTCTGAATGGACTTATAGAAGAAGAAGTATATGTGGAACAACCTCTTGGTTTTCGACTAAAAGGGAAAGAAGATAAAGTTACAAGCTCAAAAAGGCACTTTATGGACTCAAACAGGGATCCAGAGCCTGGTATGAGTCACTATCACAATTTTTGATCAACAATGGATTCAACAAAGGAACTATTGATAAGACTCTTCAAACTAGAGGAAAGAACAAACACCTAGTTAGTCCAAATCTATGTTGATGGCATCATCTTTCGATCAGAAGATGAGAAGCTATGTGAGAAATTTGCAAACTTAATGAAAAGCAAATTTCAGATAAGCATGATGGGAGAATTGAATTACTTTCTGGGACTACAAGTAAAGCAAATGAAAGATGGCATCTTTATTAATCAAGCAAAGTACACAAAAGACATGATACACAAGTATGGCATGGACACAAGTGGCACATCTGATACACCAATGTGTGCAAGAGTTATTCTTGGAAAAGATGAAAATGGAAATGATGTTGATCAGAAGCTTTATAGAGGAATCATTGGATCCATACTATATCGAACTACAAGCAGAACTGATATGGCATTTGCAGTAGGAGTATGTGCAAGATTTCAAGCTCAACCAAAGGAATCACACCTTCTAGCAGCCAAAAGAATAATCAAATACCTGAAGAACACCATCAATGTTGGAGTTTGGAATCCAAAAGATGGAGGATTCAAGCTGATATTATATTCAGACTCTGACTATGCTAGGTTCAATATAGATAGAAAATGCACCTATGGAACCTGTCAAATACTAGGCAGTAGACTAATATCATGGTTTAGCAAAAAAGCAAAACTCCATATCCACATCAACAGCCGAAGCAGAATATATATCAACAGGCAGTTGCTGTGCACAAGTACTATGGATCAGACAACAGCTAAGGGATTATAGAATGGAGGAGAAGACAATTCCAATTATGTGTGACAGCACAAGTGCAATATCTATCACTGAAAGTCCAGTATTGCATTCAAGAACAAAGCATATTGATGTAAGGCATCATTTTATCAGAGATCATGTTGAAAAAAGAGATATCATTCTAAGATACATACCTACTGAAAATCAATTGGCTGACATTTTCACAAAACCACTCGGTCATGAAAGATTCAGCAAGTTGAGAACTGAGTTGGGAATGATAGAAATTGACTAAGTACTAAGGAACAACGAACTGGAGTAATCAGCTATGTAAATTCACCAGCTGACTAAGGCAAGTAAGGAACTGGTACTCAGTAAAGAAGTCACTTCACCGGCCTAGTGACCAACCAAGTCACTCCACCGAACTATACATCGGAGTAAATAGAAAACTAAAGTGTGAACTAAACCAGTTTAATACACGTGGAAAATGAAGAAGTTATGGAGGATTATACTGTGGAAGATTACACACGTGGATCAATTTTATCGTGGAGGTAACTATATTATTTTTTTGAATTAAAAACGCCTCGATTCCCGGGATTTTACATTACTTACCTCAATCCACTCCCCCACTACACTTAAATACCGTGATTTATATACATAAAATCATGCCATTACGTCACAAAATCCTTCCATATTCAACCATGTTCACACTACAAAAAGCACCCTATTTAAACTACACTTAGAGATTTTTTAGAAATCTTTACGCTCTCTCGAAAATCATAAACCCTACTCTCTTTTCAAAATCAAATATTTTTCTAAAAATCTAAAACTCTTTCAAAGCAATGGCCTCATCTTCCTCAAAGTCTGTCATGGAAACATATTATGAAAAATTGATCATTACTGGTTCATTTTTAGGCCTTAACACTATCTAACTTTTTGCGAAAACGATGTATAGGCCAGACGATTAGTTGATGGCTGTACTAATCTAGGGTTAATGACCTTCCTGAACCCCCCAATCATGGGGATATGCTATGAGAACCTGATTACATTTTGGAAAAATGCAAAGTTTGTGCCCAGCAAAAAGAAAAACAATCCAGATTGTATTAGGAGTACAATATTTGGAAGAGAAGTGGTTATCACATCTGGTCTCCTCAACCGATTTCTCAATCTTCCCAAAACTGGTGCGGTTGATGTGAAAAACATACAGATCGACATCAACACATTCTAGGCCGAAATAGCAAAGAATCCCAGAAAGAACAGCAAGACATACAACCTTCCAAGATCAGCACTCAAACACCCATTTGCTGAATTTGCACCAGTAATCAACAAAAATAGTGAAGGAAGAAAAGGATCGATGGAGAACTTGACTGAGCTACGGGTCAAGTTAATGGCGATTATCTATCAAGGTATTCCCTTTGACTGGTCACAGTTTTTTTTCAATAGGTTGAAAGGTCAAATCCAGAAGGAAATTGATCTGGAAATCATGGCACCAAGCAAGAATTCGTAGAAGAAAGGTGACTTCTGGGAGATGAAATCTTGTGGGTTCCCTCTTCAACACCTGTTTGATAAATTGAAGGCGAAACCCATCTATTTGCATCCTCCACACAAGGCCATGGTGATGTTTACATATGTAAAGGCATCCCAAAAACCCAAACCCACTGCCGGATGAAAAAGGAAAGAGCCTGAAAGTAGCATATCAGGAGTGGGGAGATGAACCAGATACCAAAAGGCACAAGATGATACCCTTGTGATCAATGCCAGCATCTAGGATAACCCAGTGGTGATTAGTGATGATACAGCAACTCGGAAAGAGAAGCAAGAAGAAGTCACCTATCTAGAAGAAGATGAAGAAGGATATCATCTTACTTCATCTGATGAAGAAGATATTGAAGATAAAGAAGATACTACTGAAAGTGAGACAGAAAAAGGTGAAGAAGAGGCACAGGAAGGAGATCATCTTGAAAGTGATCAAGAAAAGATGGATCTTTCTGATGATGACCTGACCATTCAAGAGGTGCTTCTCAAGAGCCTCAGCAAAGTTGACAAACAGCCGAGTGAGCCAGCTATAAAACTCACTCTACTGAACTTGTCAACACCCCTAGCATTGATCAAGAGGGAACAACAGTAGAAAAAGCTAAGTCTCCGGCACATGCAGAAAAGGTTAAGTTATGCAACTCTCAGCAACCTTTCTCTGATCCTGAGATCGCTAAAGAAAAAAATAAGAAGAAGATCAAGCAAAGGAAGAAAAAGAGGAAGCGGAAGAGCACGAGGATGATGAAGTAAATGAGGCTGATACATCAGCACCAACAGAAGATGATTCTGATAAAATGTTCAATCTGGACATTCAACCCCTGATTGTGGACATGGAGAGGCAGTATCACAGTAGGCAAAATCTGAAAACTGCATTAAGGAGTGATGCAACCTCCTTGAATCACAAAATTGAAGCCTTCATTAGTCACATTAAGGTTCAAGATGAGGTAATGGAGAGACAAGGCATCTTACTTTGCAACCTACAACATCTCATCTCCTTTCATGTCCAAACAAATCTTGAGTTTCTTGCTGACAAAATTGATGGAAATCTCAAACCTCTGGTGGATACATTGAATGCTCACACACAGCAAATCCACCATTTGGATGAGGTTATGGACTACACTGGACAACAACTCAACACCCTCATAAATGTCACTGAAGCAAATAACAAAATTCTAGAGAAAAGGTTTTGTCCTCTCCTAGAATATGATGCAGCAAACAAAATTCTTGAAGCACGGTTTGGTGCTACCAAAAAGAGGGACGGAAGTTCAAAGCCTGAAAGTCAAAGTGAAAAGGAGGAAAGCCCAACAGACAAGGGCTATGGCATCAAAATCAAGGGCATCGGGTTTGAAGAAAATAAGAAGTAGCCCTCTAATAAAAATTGTTGATTTATTCTATGCCATTGATTGTTTTGAATAAGATACAATATCTTATTGCCCTTGAATGGATGAATAATTTTTTTGTTCTGTTAATTATTATGAGAATTTTATGCACTTATGTTCTGGCTTATGAGGGTTTTGGCATCATCAAAAAGGGGCCATACTAGCAGTTATAGCAAGCCTTAAATAAGTTAGAATTCTCTGTATAAGTCTTTACCTAGAGTCTGAAATGTTGTATAAATTGAGTCAGATAAGTATTGTACTAGTTGGTAGGATGGCGAAGTAAAATAGATATTCGGCAGAGTGGAGCTAGCCAAGTACCAGTTGAGAAGCATGATGACATTATGGTCTGAATTATATCCAAGGAAGTCTGTGATGACCATGGATAAGTCTAAGTTATAATTGAAATGATGAGTACATTGTCAAATATGGTGTACACTGATCGCACCCAAATCAAGGATTAGTGAAGTACAAGAAGTACCTGAAAGATCAAATAAAATATCAAAGCAGTAAACCGGCAAAGGAAACAGACTATCGGCTGAGTAAAACAAAGCAGTGAAGGAAGACATAAACAGCAAAGTCAGAAGGATCACTTAATCGTTCAGGGAACGGCCAAGTAAACTTTACTCGTTCAGATTTCAAAATATGAAGATCAAGCATTAAATGCACAATCAATTGAGGATCAATCAAGGACAAATTTTCTTATAATCGTTTGAAGAAAAATCCGATCACTGAAATCAAGGAGAGAATATAATTAAGAGGGAATCAAGAATTAAATCAAGGATTATTCTCCACATTAAAAATCTAACGGACGGTAATTCTAATCAAGGATTATCAAGGTTATAAATAGAAGGCATTGACAAACAAGAACACAATGATTGACTCTGATAAGAAACAAGTAAAAACTCTGTAAATTTGAAAATCCTTCTATCTGTACTAAAAAAAACATCTAGAGATCAACTCAGAAATCAGAGCTCAAATTCAACATCAAGCACTGAGATTGATCACAAGTCTGTGAATCCAATTCACACCAACTGAGGCAATTGAATCAGAGGAATCTGAGAAGGAGTTGCAACCTTTGCTATAGCTGCGGAAGGATTTGTTCTCAATGAGCAGTCATAGAGACTGAAGCTTTTGAAGCCAGGGAGTGATAGTCTTGCAGATTGTGAAGCTTGTGTAGCCAAGGACAATCGTGCTATTGTATCTGTGAAAACAATAGTGAATTCCTCCAATCATCACAGAAGAAGAGTGGATTAAGAGATTACACCACCCTGAACAACTATAAACCTTTGTGTCTATTTACTTTTAGCAATATACACTTTATTTCATTTACATACTCTATATCTGTGATTGCAAAATCTACTTTGAAACAAACTTTTTAAGAAGGGACTTATCTGCTGCCCAAAAGCTTTTAAATATAAGAAATTTTTTTGAAAATCCACTGTAGTCATTCACCCCCCTCCCCCCCTCTGACTATAGTTTTACCCTTCTCTGGGACCAACAACCTGCGACTAACCTTAAGCATGAACGGATCACTATCCGTAGGGACTCAGACTATCTTCATATCATGCTCCAAATAACCAAGTCAAAAGGAACCGCCTCAACACTCACATGAATCTCTGACGAGACCCTGGTCCTTGCTTTAAGCAATGAATACACCTTTATATTAGCTATATAGTAAAGGTGGAAGAACCTCACAAGGTTCATGAATGAACCTCTTAGATCCATGTACTGCTCTCGCTGCGCCTTTAAGGCAATACTATGTTTTGGCTCAGTTGTAGAATTTACAGTGATCTCTGGCTAAGAACATTTCCAGCTCACTATATCACTTTAATGAAAGTGATTGCAGGCATAGACTGTAGCTCCCACTATCTTCATTAGATTCAGGATATACATCTGTATATGTACATTTATTCAATTATAAGTTTCAATAAACTAGGAACCCATCCTTAACACTTTTAAGGATATTCTTGACATTTACCAGAATCACTTTCATACTTACTCATGACTGCTCATGTAGTGTGAACATCTGGTTTAACTCACAACACTTATGATACACCCTATTGCAGAAGCAAAGGGGACCTTTCACAAGTATCATATTTCACCTTTTCTTTAGGACTGACGTCTATAGTAGATAGATCCCGAGAATACCGGATAGCAGTATTTCTCGTTACGATCTATGCTAAACTCTTTTAGTATCTCATCTATCAGGGTGAACTGTGATGATTAATCAGTATCTAAATCCATCACTATAGATTCTTATTTCAAAAATAAGAACTGCCATTCATAGATCTTTCGTAAAGACCTTGAACTACCAAACACAAATTGACTATAACATGGAGGGTTGATTCTGAGAAGGATATCCAATATCTTGCTCGAAAACTGTAACACTCCCACTAACCCTTTTGCACATTAGGCATATCATTCCTCTTTATGAAGTCAAACTCTTTGGATTATCAAAGAAAAGAACTTTTACAAAGGAACTTATTTGAGTCCATAGATGAATCTCGCAAGCTCACATATCATGTTATTGTCTATGAACATCAAGCCATTGGCCTAACGTTTTCAACACTATCACATAGCCATGATACATAGCTACAACAAATAGTATCTGAATAAATTTAAGCATAGCTAGCAGCATAAAGGTGATTACAAGGTTTTGGCCTCGAAGCCATTTAGCCATCAACTTAGCTTAACTAGTAATAGTATTACCATTCTTGTCATTCTTTCATAAAGACATGCTACACCTTTCTGAGACATTCATTTCAGGTAAGACAGACCAGGTTCATAGCCTGTTTGTCACTCATGTAATCTACTTCAGGCATTATGGCTCCAAGCCATATCTATTAATCTTGCCTTTCAAGCATATAAGTCGTGAGATCTTCATTCTTCAAGATGAACATACCAGTAGCCTTTCAGATATGTGCTCATCTGCAGACTCATAGAATACTTGTATGCATTGAGAAGTATCTTGTACCTCATCACTATGTGGCGTCTGCTCATGTTCCAACGGTTGAATATCTCTTTGTGGTTCTCAAACTCTTTTGAGATCTTATTTACTCCCACTATTTCTTTTGGAAGAAACACTTCCTTTAGAAGACAGTATGTTTAGAGACAAACGCTTTTGCTCCTTAGGTAAGTAAATAACATCTAGAATATTTGCTAAGATATCACACAAATTTGCATATGTCGTACTAGGCTCCAAGCCTTTCAGAAACTGCTTGCTTGCTAGAAGCACAACAACCCTAAATCATCGGTTAAGATGCATTCGAGGTTACCGCCTTCCATATCTGACATGGAACTTATTCAACTTTAATTTCGGAACATGGTTATGTGTATGTTTCGAATGAGGGCACTATCCCAAAACATGTAAGGCATACTTCGCATGGCTTACGTCGCATATTTATCGTATAAAGTGCTATTTCTATTTTATAAACACAATCTTATTGCGTGTCCCAAAATGGTATCCTTCAAGGGAGAATCTGATTCCTTTTCAGACAACTCCTGAAACATCCTTCAGTTATTTATTACTTCAATCCAATTGAAGATTAATTCCTAAGTTATTCATGAATCTCGTATTCGTACTAGTTTGAACTTTTCATACTTTCCGAATTCCGTACTTCACTGAGCACGCTTGACTATTTCTTAAATTAGTCATAGTGAGTAAGAAATAATAATATCACTTGTGGCATTAATTTTCATAAGCCAACAAACATCAATATGTTCAGACTTAAGGCAATTTCCCAGAGTTTACTACATTTTTCATAAAAGGGTATTTTAGTCATCTTTGTATAAGATACGTATTACCCGTATGATTCATAATCACATGGTTCAGACATCATTAGAATGACATTGGTTTACACGTTTCTCTTCCAGAGAGACTATGTCCAGAACAACCACAAAATATTAAGGATAATAGCCATACAAATATTTTGTTGAGATTTCATCACTTATATCAACTATATAGTGACATTAATCTAGTTTATTAGATCCGGTGACCATTCAACTTTACCGGAATAAAGTTTATTCCTTACAATTGAATTTTTCCATTAAATCCTAGCAGATAACTAAAAAGATGTTCTTCATAAGAACCGGAACACGATAACATATTTTATAGTTCCTTTATCAGTTTACCAGATTCAGAATACCGTAAAGCAAATATTACAATGTTTGCTTCACTTTCCATATCTTAGTGTATTATGTATTTAATCTTCTTAACTTATTCTTACTCATAGATATTATATATCTGAGGTTCAACTTGAGCTTAGATAGATTTATCTCAAATTACTTGCTTAGAATTGAGATTCGATAAGTTTCCTATTTAAGCAAATGCCCTAACTTTCCTTTTAATCCCTTAACCACTTTCTAAATATTTCTTAGTTCAGTCTTCGTAAGACTTAAGAAAAATCCCAAGAGCTATGTCTTTAGTTTTTTTCATAAAGAAAATCCAAAGTTTATTAAATAGTTTATTTAACCTTTTGAATCATAGTCAAAACATGAACCATTTAATTAATCTTCAAGCCATGTTTAAAGAAATAAGTCGATACTTAAATCTTACATTTTGGAATGGTCATTCTTATTCAACACATCTAGTGTTTGAATTGATTGTCATCGTATGAAAAAATGATCCATTGGACATCGTCGTATCCAACATACGATTAATTCATTGAATTTCAAGTGGCTCAATCATTGAAACTGATTTCATGAGCATCCGTTTCGGTTAATAACTAAAGTGTTAGAGCACTGCATCAAATATGTAGTCTCGTTGTCTTTAACTACTACAATGAAATTGCTCGAGTCATCACTTATTTTAAACGGATTAAAATTACATAACCATACTTGATAATGTTTCTCAAAAGGTAACTGTTAGACATATTCTAGTTCTAATGATGAGTGCCAGACAAGCTATTATAGAGCAAAGGCAAAAAGATGTCTAGATTAATTGTATTGGCTTACTAGAGTTTGATCGTTGTATAGGTTTGATCAAACAAGCACTGTAATGAGGTCAGCTGACTTGTTCAACAGACCTGTCAAGGTCAGTAGGGTATCTATGTCAGTAGATTATCTAGGAACCTGCTGATGGTAGAAGTGTTGTTCCCAGAGAAGGGTGTAACTATAGTCAGAGGGGGGGGGGGGTTAATGACTATAGTGGAGTTTCAAAAACTTTTCTTTTATTTAAAAGCTTTTGGGCAGCGGATAAGTCCCTTCTTACTATGTTATTTTCAAATCAGTTTAGACAATCACAGATATAAGTTATGATTTAGGCAAATTAAATAAATGTTGTAAAATAAATTGCAGAAATTAAATTGACACAAGGCTTATAGTGGTTCAGGGTGGTGTAATCCCTTAATCCACTCTTCTCCTGTGATGATCGGAGGAATTCACTATTGTTTTCACAGATACAATAGTATGATTGTCCTTGGCTTCCCAAGCTTCACAATCTACAAGACTATCACTCCTTGACTGCAACAGCTTTAGTGATTCAGTCTTCCTTTTTGCTGCTCCTTAAGATCAAAATCCGTCAACAGCTATCACAGATTCAACTCCTTCTCAGATTGCCTCTGATTCAGTTGCTTCAGTTTGATATGAATGTGATTCACACACTTGCTTGATCAATCTCAGTTCTGAGTATGACTTTGTAGCTCTGATATTTGAGTTTATCACTAGATGTATCCTTGTAAGTTCAGAGAGAAGGCTTTTCAAATTGACAGAGTTTCTACTTTCTTTCTTTTTGAATCGTTGTCTTCTTTTTCTGTCAATGCCTTCTATTTATAGCCTTGAATAACCTTGGTTTTGAAATTCCATCCTTTGGCTATATTAATGAGGGAATAATCCTTGATTTTATTCTTGATTCCCCCTTAATTGCATTCTCCTTGATCTCAGTGATCGGTTTCTTTCTTCAAACGTATAGCAGAAAATCCGTCCTTGATTGATCCTCTATTGATTGTGCATTTAATGCATGATCTTCTGTATCTTCAACATATATCAAATCTAATCTGGTAAGTGTTACATCGCCGTTTTCAGAACGGTCGAGTGAGCCTTCTGACTTAGCCGTTAGTTCTTTCTTCGCTGTTTTGTTTCTACTTTGCCGAAAGTCAGTTTACTCAGCCGATTCACTGTTTTCTTCTTTGTTTTAGTTTCCGGAGAATCTTTATACTTCACTGATCCTTCATTTGGGTGAGACCAGTGCACACCATATTTGAATATTGAGTTTCATCACTTGAAACATAACTTAGACTTATCCAAGGTCATCAATGACTTCCTTGGTTATAAGTCAGACCATAATGTCTTCATTGCTTCTCTGCTGGTGCTTGGCTGGCTGCACTTTGCCGAATATCTATTTTTTGCTTTGCCGTCCTACCAACTAGTACAATACTTGTCTGACTCAACTTATACAACATGTCAGACTCTAAGTAAAGACTTATACAGAGAATTCTAACTTATTTCAGGCTTGCTATAACAGCTAGTATGGCCATCATCAAAACATAATAAAATGTTCCTAACAATTTCCCCCTTTTTGATGATGCCAAAACCCTCATAAGCCTGAACATAAGTAATCAAAATTTTTCATAATAAACAACAGAATAAAAACTCAACAATTTTATTCATCCATCACAGGGTAATAAGTTCTAATACTTTATTCAAGTGTTACAAACTACATTTTGCTCAATTCAGCCTTGTACCTCTTGAATTTTGTAGTCTGAACCTCTTCCATGTCTTTCCAATCAATTTCTGGAAACTTCCACTTCCAGTAAGCCAAAGCTGTGTATTCAGATACACCTTGGAAAACTCTTTTGGCAAAAAGTCTGTTGAAATCAAGCATGGTCTCATTTGCCTTAGGTTCTCCAAAATATTTTTCAAGTATTTCCCTAGCCTCAGCAATATGTGAATCTGCAAACTTGAGGCTTTTGTAGAGACTCCACTTGCTCTGTTTCTCCATTCTCCCATAGGATTGAAGAATTTTGCCATATATTTGAATTCTTCTTGTTGTTCAATTGGCAAGTCTTCCGTCCTTTTTGAGATAGTGGTATGCATTTGAGCTTGGTTTGTTGTTGGTTTGTTTGAGAAGTGCAAATTCTCTTTTGACTTCATTGTAGAGTTTGGCCATATCAGGTCTCATCCTTTCATCCTGATAGCTTAGCTAATCAGCCCAAGCTTCATCTTGTGAGGAGTGAGGATAAAGTCCTTCCTGTACTCTGAAAAATTCTCTTACATGGTCTAGTACATCTGCATCATATTCTGCTTTGCTTTGGTGACCAGTGTAAGTTCTGTGCTCCCCAGTATATTTGGAGCTGCTGC